>JARVGQ010000002.1:19471638-19482088 GCA_031762355.1 Hypsolebias martinsi | reverse complement strand
ACCAGTCGTTGACCAATAGGAAAATTAGGCTGCAGTACCACAGTTCAACCCATAGAGGGAGTGTAAACACGTTTTTACACCAAATATTACCGATTTGAACAAATACCACAACAACATGAAAATTAACACAGACATAGTGCTACACAACATTTTACACACATTCCAGGGAGTTTATCAGCTAAAAAAAGTTAATTTTGGGGTAAGTTCCTCCTAACAATGTTCTATTACTAATCAAACTCCGCTGTTTGAAAGATCATAGAAACAAACTTTGGAGCCCTTTCATTCCTTAGTTTTTCATTTTTTATTTTTTATTTATTATTATTCACTCCATGTTCCTCAAAATATGCATTTATTACACAAGATAACGGTGGTTTCTCCAACCATCTTTATGTAAAACACCTGCCTGAAGCTTGAAAACATCCAGAGGCTGTGATCAGCAGGACAACCGTGCTGAGCAATCCAGAGTCTGACAGCAGAGATTAACGTCATCAGATTAGTTATGACACGCTGGGAAGCTTTGTAAAGTTCAAGACAAAGACAAAGCCTTGCATCTGCATCAAAGTGAACATTTCAACTCCCTTCTGCACAGAAGCGCAAGAGATTTCCCATACATTGCAAAGGTGCTCATTGCAAACCACCATGCTGCTCAGCATGTTTCTGTTGGAGGGCGCACCAGTTGGGCCTGCAGAAGTCGACCTGCAGCAGCTGACGAGTCGGATCAGTGAAGTCAGAGCAAAAAAGGGGGCAGCTGCTTCTGAGCAAATGGGCGCTCGCTTATGAATGACAACTATTCACCTCCCTCTTGTGCATCACATGAGGGTTACCTCCTACACAGCACAGTGAAGCAAACAATATGACAGTGTCTTCTGATACAGTGGAGCCTGGTGGGGAGAGGAGGGAAGGAGACAACCTGGTTCTGTGACCTTCAGGACTCGGGCTGTTCAGGCAAGGGGAGAGAAGAGTGCATGAGCTGCATCCAGAGCAACCGCCTTCCTTACCCATCACTTCTCTTTCCTACAGCTGTTCGTTCAGGGATGAAAACAGATGTTGCCGGAGTTTGACTTACACAGTGAAATGTAACATCTTACATGTCCTTTGTGTTGCTATGTGGCTTGGCAAATGAGGAAAATGACCCAAATACAGGGCAAAGATATCCTGCAATGGATGGCGGAGGGGGTGATCTGGAGATGCGATGCTGGGAGAGGGTACGCAGCAGAGGAGACGAGGTGACGTAGATGGGAAAACAACAGCAGCTGCAGGCACAGCCGAAGCTGAATCAAAAGAGATTCACACAACAGAAATGGCTGAAATTGTTTCAGTTCAGCAATTTAAACACACGCCCACGAATCTCAAGTTGGTCCTCGGCAGCACAAGATGATGCTGCAGCTTCTACCGGCCAACCAAACCTGCTGCCACCGATTCAGAGTGTAAACAGCAGCAGATCTGCGGGGCATTGCATCATAGCAAACGACGATAAACAAGAAGGGAGGACCACATCCTCACGTCACTGCATGATTAAAATTGTTGGATATTTCCCCCCTAGCACAGTTAAAGTGGCAGCACCTGCTATGGAGCACATAAACACATGGATACACAGTTTGCTCAGCCCCAGGAGAGCTCATGTGGTTGCAAACACAGTCACAGACAGACATGCTGTCTGTTGCATTGTGATTGATAAATTTAGCCCATTGCATGCAGGAATTCCTGAGCTGTGACTTCTGTACAGCCACACACACACACACACACACACCAGCAGGCACAGCAGTGAATGGCAAACTGATGGCAGCCTACCCACAAATCTGTGCTGGAATCACTGCAAGGGAAAGAACTCCTCTTCTCTCAAAGGATTCCTGTCACACTGATCCTCCTCGACTGCTCGTCTTCCACCTGAGCACACTGGAATCGAGGCCGGCTGAAGACAGAGAGACAGATCTGCAGTGCTGGAACTCTGTCAGTGTGCTAATGCCTGGATCCTTGAGTTGCTCTCCTCCCTTCCCTCCTCTCCCACCCTCACTGTTTTCTCACAAGGTCAGTGGGTAGAGCTGCAGCTCTGACTCCTCCCTTGTACAATACCCTCGTACAAGCTGGACACCCCGGCAGTAATTACCATCATGATCCAGATTAACTCTTGGGCGTGCTCCTGTTGTGCTGCGATGGGCTGGACTGGACAGACAGGATTACTTCTTCAGGAGGTGGGTGAGGGGGGTTTGGACCGCACAGAGGGAGCAGCACTCAGCAAAGTCTGCAGGATACAAGAGAAGGAGAAACGGCTAAACTTACACTATAATCAAAGTGCTACAACTCCAGGCCATGTTCAATCAGAGACAAATGTCTAGAATGAAGGGAGTGATCAACCAGTGTCACTTACAATTAATGAAATTAATTTACATTTGCTAAAATTAAAGCGTGCGAGTGGAGAGAGTTGTTGTAATTTTGGTTCTTGCAGATGTAAAATAAACTTTTTTTCCGTTGTGACACAAAGGGAACTCCAGAAATGACAGTGGCACATAAAGACACCAGCTGGTAATGTTTTGGCCTCCTCACATAATCAAAATCCCACTATTCTATGACTCAATTTCAAACTACTCTGAAGGAACTGTCTCCCCCAATCCAGGGAATAAGATTATGGAATAATGTGGAAAGTGATATGAAAAATGGCAGATCAGTGTAGTATGTTGAAGAGAATAAGCAAAGTTGGTTTGTAAAAAATAAAAAAAATGAAATAGATTAATGTGTATTTGTATGAAATGAACTTTTTGTTATTTGAATATTATCATTTGAATTAATTTGTTGGTAACAAGGGGCAGATATAAGATTTTTTTTCCTTCTTTCTGCTGCCTTTCATTTTATTTGAGATTGCATTTCTTATTGCACATTGAATTGTTTTGTTTAGTTTAAAAGAAAAAAGAATAAACTTATAAATAAATACATAAATAAAATAAAGTAACAGCATGAATGCTGCTTAAACAGTCATGCTGTTTTCCTGCTCATAGTTTCTCCCACATGTCAAAATGCTCTGCTCGATCAGGAATAATGCGTTATGACTATTAATATTTGTAACTTTTATACTTTTTCTAATATTTAACTTTCTTTAAAACATTTACCCCATAGAAATGTATCAGTGTCGCTTCAATTCCTTCAAAACCATTGTTCTCAAAAATTCAACAAAGTTGCACCGTTTAGATTTTTTTAATTTTTTTTTTTTTTAAGCTTTTAGCTACTGTCTGGCTAATTACAGTTTTTGAGTTGCTGTTTAGTTATGTTTTAGCCACTGTTTTGCTGTTTTTAGCTTTTAGCCATACTGTATATTAATTTAGTATTTAGCTACAGTTTTACTTGTTTTAGCTTTTGGTATTTTGCTAATTTTAGGTTTTAGCTGCAAATTAGTCAACGTTAGCTTTAAACTGTGCTTTTGATTATTTTGGCTTTTGGTTAAGGTTTTGCTCATTTAAGTTTTTAGCTACTGTTCTGTTAGGTTTGGTTCTTGGCAATAAAAAAAATCTCAATATGCATCCTTTATGACTGTCTATTGTTGTCACTGTTGTCATCACTCTTTGTTAAAACCAGGTCTCTCTTGTAAATGAGTCCCCGAGGCTCAATGGGATTAACCCGTATAAATAAAGGCTGAATGACAATTGAGCAACAATTAGTTTTTAGTTGCTGATTTTAGCTTTTACCTATTGTTTTTCCAACATAGTTTCAGTGTATCCTTTTTTTTAAAACAACAATTCTGTTAATTCGTTCTTCAACAAATTCACTCAGCATTCACGCTGCAATTTGCAGAAAATTCATTTTTTTCTAGTTTCACACGGAACCCCTTTGTTTTTTATGTGCAAAAAGAAACATCCTCGCATTAGTTGGGGGTGCTGAATGTTAAAGTGTGGAGTCAGTTCAAGAGCTTTGAGCATTTAGCTGCATCGCTCTGCAGCTTTACATACAGGGAGAGAAGTAGCTCATAACATGCCATTTGTCTGTAGCAACATTTTCATTGCACACGGCTCAAAACTATTATGTTTTTGCTTTGTCTGTAGCGTTAGTAAAATATTTCATGCAGCAGTGGATGTATTTTAATAAAACTATAGAAAGTCAATAGATGTCCATCTGAAACTGATTAACCTGAGTCAACTCTTGTCAAGATGGCCACCAAGCTAAGTACACTTACCAAACACAAAAATGGCTAGAACACAGCTAATTTTACAGAAGGGGAGCTAAAATTCACCATGTTAGCAGCTGAACGTTAATCTTAACTCATCCAAGTGCTACACTTGACACAACATCTTTGCTTCAAAGTGTAGTTGGTATCAACCCAGTCCAGCTATTAGCAAGATATCTTACAAACCACCACCTTGATTTTATTGAAACTATCAGAAAGTAATCATTGGTTACACATCAACAAGGGATTCTTTTTTTAAGTCAACCCAACTCAAGATATTACAACTAATAAAACATAAAAATGGCTCTAAATCAGTCAGTTTTACAAATATTAAGCCACATTTAACAAAATTGTAGTTGAATCATCCTCAGCATCCTTTAAGAGGCACATGAGATCTCAAAATAGCCCCTGAAATTTAGCATGATCTTGTTTAAGGTTTGACCAAAAACACTAGAACTCTGTTCTTTTTCATCATGGGATGATCTTGAAATAGTTTAGTCTTAGATCAAGACAGCAGACAATGTGCATTGTTTAAGGAATAAAGGAACACTAAGCCTGAGAAAACAAGTATAATTTCCTGACACATTCAAATGAGTATAAATCTACGTTGTACCACAATGTGTATTTATGTATAATTTTGATATTTCTATTGTTTCAAACGAAAAGTTTTCACCAAAACCTCCAGTAGCTTTAAAACAAACGATGTATCTTGAGCTGACAGCCTCCATCATAAATTTTAAGAATGTAGTTGCGTCATTTCGGCAGAAAATCTTTAAATTCTTGTCATGGGCTGCCACCTTGTGGTCGATTGTGGTAACACTTATTTAGATTTATTTTATCACGTCTGGTTTTATTTATTGACACGAAACGATGCGAGCGTTTTACCTTCAAATGGACTGAATAAGATCAAACCAGATATTCAACAACTGCACATGCAACATGAATTAAATGAAAAGTGGGGCCAGCCAACGTGTTGTTTGACATTGTAGAAAAGGGTCAGATGGACACAATGTCATGTAGTTTCAGAACAGAGGCAGCAGATGGAGGCAGAGAGTTGTAGCACAGCGTGCGCATGGAGATGACGCCAAACAGAACCGCCACTGTGGTGATGTTGTGTGTCCCAACCCAGGTCCTTGAGGAACACCGTCCTGTATGTTTTGGTCGTTTCCCTGCTCCAACACACCTGATTCAGTGACTTAATTACTTCCTTGTGTTCTGCAGAAGCCTGCATACCACCCATTTATTAAAATCAGGTGTGTCAGAGCAGAGGAACAACTAAAACATGCAGGATGGTGTCCCTCAAGGACCAGAGTTAAGAACCCCTGCCCTTAATTACAAAAAAATGTCTTACAATAGTATCCACAGACCATTGTGGATATTTGGACTGTTTGATGGTAAAAGTTGTTGGATTAATCAATAGTTCTGCAGAACTGACCAATAATTTTTGTAATGAATAACAGTTCATCCAAAAAAGGCACAGCACAGAGGAGCAGATCTCATGACAACAAAACAAGAAATGTGCAGACAAACTTTTATAACCCTTCTTTAAAAAGTGGGCCACTCTCCAAGAAGATATTTTCAAGATCCGTTTTAAAATCCACATTTTTTTCCTTTTATTTCACTTTAATAAATAAACACTTTGAGACTCAAAACATTATAAATTATGCCAAGAGATCGACATGTTAAAAAAAAATGCATTCTTGTGTATGAGTGTTATTATTTTACCAGTTGACAATTGAAAAATACGCTCAGGTGACATCACTGCGTGAGGCAAAACAGCAACTTAAAGCACAAAAATGAGTTGTAAGTAAAGTATTAATGCTGACGTGGTACATAACTTTTTTTTAAAGACAGATCTCGTGTTTATCCTCATATTTATCACTTTACCCTTTTTTCAAGTGACACTTAAACATGTCTTTTTACAGATTTTTCTGCAAATAACCTCTTTTCAAAAGTCCTGAGCTGTGGCAAGTAGTCCGCATACACTGCTTCAAATTACAGCAAAATACTGAATATACAGTATTTATATATATATATACAGCACACAATGGCATTTAGTTGCAAATTCTGTCTCAAAAATTACTTAAAAATGTTTCCTTCAAGGCCATTTAGTTTTGTTTGAGTACCTGTTAGTTACAAAACATAAATAAAAAAACTTAAAGCAACACAGGAGTTGAACATGAAAACAAGCATGCACTTAAAGGTATCTGATCATAAAGTACAACCCAGATGAATACTGTTATACTGTGGAACATATGAACAAATACAGTGTAGTATCCCTTAGTGCCCTGATGGACGCCACATTAACCCTCTGACTGATCTGGGACTGGGCTCAGTCAGCAGATATGGTCAGGTGGACTCCATCACAGTGTCAATGTAAAGCATGGCTCATCGTGACAGAAAACAGAAGCAGCACCTATTGGTGAAAAAGAAGTTAAGAGCCTTCCAAAACAACAACAACAAATACAGCCATGGCAGTTTTAAGTCATGAAATTAAAACATTTCTTAAAATGAAGTGAGTCTCAGAAGGTGTTTGTGAAGGCAACTTAAAACACAGGTCTTAGAATACTGGGTCTGAAGTAAAATGGTGGGATCTAAGAAGTCCAACATGTAGATCTTTAGTGGCGAATGCTTGTATTTATCCCACTCTGATCCAATATGAAGTGTAAGACAGAAACACAGGTACCACAAGTCCACACATCTGTTTCCTCTAAACTCTGTATACGACTCATGTTGACACCCATTTCAGAACATTTCCCAACAATTTTACCCTTTTTTTTTTTAAACAAGAGTTTTCTCAGATACAAATGTCAGAGGTGTCACCTCTTCATGTCAGTTTAGCAGGAAAAACTCTCTGCCGTACAGTTTCAGGAACTTCCATGGGAAGTATTGTTGGATTAGGTGAAACATTCAGTGACCAGACCGGTTAGGAGCCGAAGGCTTAAAGCTGGGGCTTCAGCTGTGGTAGCTGGAGACAGCCGCCTGTTTCTGGGACAGACGCAACAGCTCCTCTCTGATGGCCTTGATCAAGGACGCGGAGGAGTGCGTGGGAGGAGACGTGTCGAGGGGTTGCTGAGCTGGCAGATAGGCCACCCCTGAAGTGTCTACGTGAGCAGGAGGGGCTGTGGGCTCCCGGGTTCCACCTCTGAGCATCTGGAAGATGGAAAAGGACCAAAGGTCAGGAGAGTCCACAAACTAAATGCAGCTAACGGTTAGTTGGGAATGATCTAGCTTGTGATAAATATTATTTCAAACCAGTTAAAATGTTCTTATTGTTGGTATTTGTCCAGGGTGTCCCCCACCCTTCACACAGTGATAGCTGGGTATGGGCACCAGTGACCCCCCGGGACTCGAAAAGGAAGAAGCAGGTAAAAGATAATGGATGGATGTTTCACAAGCCACATAGAAGCATTTGTCAAAATGTTCAGGTATTGGACTAGACCATGGGTCTGCAACCTGCGGCTCTGGAGCCACATGTGGCTCTTTGGTCCCGCTGCAGTGGCTCTTTCAAGCTTTGACCAAAACTGACATAAAACTGAATTTTATTGGTTGTTATAACAACAACTAAACGGGCTAGTTTTAGCAGTTGTCCTGTAATTAATTTAGCAAATATATGAATACTAGAAACATTACAAGGAATAAAATATATTCACTTTCACTTTACGCTTTATTTCTTCAAAGTAGGATATGTAATTTTTCTACAATTAAAAAAAAAAATCACATAAGAATTCTTACGGTAGTTTTTTTTTTTTTTAGTTTTTAGAAACTGGGCAAAAACAATTTTTTTTTCCCCCTTCTTTACAAGAATCTCATCTTTTATATTGTCTTAGAATGTAAAAATATAAATAAATGTTAAAAATCATTAGATATTTTTAGTTTTATATAATCACCCCTACTGTCCAGAAAAGCGCCCCCCAACAAACTTACAGTGGTCTGTGGGCCACCAGTTGAGAATCCCAGTTGTAGCAGGTATTGTGGCTCTGGACATGTTTAATTTAGTGAACAAAGGGGCAGAAATGGCTCTTTTGATCGTAAAGGTTGCAGACCCCTGCGCTATATGCCAAACGGTACGCTAAAAGATCAAAGATCCAAGGGGTCTCTCATGTTATGACTATCTTATTCTCTGCAATGTTTTAATGCCTATATTCTGTTTTTAATTTATTTTGTATGTTGCCTATGTGTTGCCTGTTTTTTGTTTGTTTTTTTATAGCACTTTGGTTGGCCTTGATGCTGTTTAAAGTGCTCTATAAATAAAATGGTATGGTCTGGTCTGGTGTGGTATCTCTGTAGGTTGGCTTCAAGCCCAGGCCTCCCTTGCAACATAGATCTTTGATCTCAATAAAATTTGCCTGGTTAAATAAAGGTTGTTGTTGTTGTTGTTGTTGTTATTATTATTACTGCTATTATTATTGTTGTTGTTGTTGTTGTTGTTGTTGTTGTTATAGTAATAAGAATTGAAAACATTTAGCACATCATAAACAAAAAAGAATTGAAAACATTTAGCACATCATAAACAAAATCTGGCAAAGAAGACCCAGGAATGTTAGGACTGAAAAGCTGAAATCCCACATCAGACAAGTAACTCCAAACATCCAGTAACTTGTCTCTCAAACATGTATATCTAAGATCTAAACTTGATTTAGTTACAGAATTTCTTGTGTTGGCTAATGTCAATTATCTATGGTGCTCATCTTGAATTGGGTTGACTTCAAAAGGCGATTAGTCACAAATGCACATTTAAGAATAATTTTCTGTGAGTTTAAACTCGGCCACGTTTCAATGAAACAATTGAACAGTTTGTCAGGGGAAAAAGTGGGAACACGTCTAAAAATACAAAACAGAGACATGGTTCACACTGTGAATGATCCCTTCTTGTTTTAACAACAGTCTCTAAATGTTCTGAGAGACCAATTCCTGGCTGTTTGGAGTTATTTGTGGGATTCTAGCTGTTCAGTCCTAATATTTCTGGGTCTTCTTTGCAAGATTTTCTTTACAATGTGCTAAATGTTTTCAGTTGTTATTAAAATTATTAATAATATTAACCTTTATTTCACTAGTCAAATCCCACTGAGATCAAAGATCTATGTTGCAAGGGAGGCCTGGGCTTGAAGCCAACTTACAGTAACATGCATGTTTTTGGACTGTGAGGAAACTGGAGTACCCAGAGAAAACCCATGCAAACATGAGGAGAACATGCAATCTCCACATAGAAAGATCCTATATCCAACAAGTCTGAATCAGGGATTGAATCTAGGATCTTCTTACTGTTAAGCAACAGTGCTATCTATCAAGCCATTATGTTGTTGATAGGTCTAGATTGCAAGCAGTCTGGTTCAATACCTTTTACTCTCTTATTTTCCTGTTCTCACACAAAGCCATGCTGTTGTAATGGACACAGTATGAGAGTCAAGATTGTCTTGCTGAAACATGCAAGGCCTTCCCTGAATGAGATATCTTAATGAGAGCATGCAATGCAAATTTACTTCTCTGTATTGTTGGTGTCTTTCCAGTTTTGTTGACCGTCCATGCCATAGAAACTAATGCTCCTCACATACCGTCTGAGAGGCAGCTTTTAAAGCTGTGTGCTGATAATAAACTGGATAGTATTTCAGATGGAGCATTTTCTTTAGTAGGAAAATAATTTCAAATGTTGATTTGTCTGACCACAAAAATGTTTTCCACTTTCTCTTAGTCTAGTTGTGCTTTGACACAGAAAGGATGATGCCATTTCTTGATAGCGTTTCCATAGCACTTTTCCTTTGCATGTTAGAGCTTTACCCAGCATTTTTGAATGGCATCGTGAAGTGTGATTATAGCCAATGACGTGCGGAAGTGTTTTATAGACAAGGAAGTGATGTCCATAACAGAATAAAACTTGCTTGGGCCTGAAGGTTCAAAGATCACATGTATCCATTCATGACTTCCAACCTTGTCCTTGGTGCAGAGATTTATCAAGATTCTGGAATCTCTTGATGATAATATGAACTCTAGATGATGGGGGAAGCACACTTCCAATTTTCTATATTGAAATTTTATTCAGAAAAATTTTCCAATATTTTTAGACACATTTTTTGCAGACTGGTGAACCTCTGTCCATCTTTACTTCTGAGAATCAGCCTCGGTAAAATTTTCCGTTCACGTCCAATTTTATCTCAGTATCTGTGCAGCCGACTTGGGACCCGAAGGTCCTGGGTTCGATCCCCGGTCATTGCACATCTCGTGGTGTCTCTGAGCAGGACACCGTATCCCCAATTGCTCCCTGGTACCTTCCATAGCTGCCCACTGCTCCACCTGGTA
>JARVGQ010000002.1:19437448-19457374 GCA_031762355.1 Hypsolebias martinsi | reverse complement strand
AACACAAACTTGTGCAGAAGGAAGGTGAAGCTAGCGATCATTGACTTCCTGGTAGTTTTAACCAGTCGTGTTATATGCACTATTCAGAAGAAAAAAAAAATTACTGTACGTATTTGTAAATGTAACTGGTACGTATTTCATTAAAAGTTAAAAAAAATCTTTCTGTGTAAATATCTCATGACACAACGTGGACACCTGCAGCTTATAGACAAGCGTAGCCTATATATGTACAACATTGTTATTATTATTTAAATTTAATAGGCACGGCTTATATTTGGGTGCGCCCAATAGTCTGGAAATTATGGTAATTGCTGAATTATTTTAGCAATAAGAATTCTTTCCCATAGAAGATTTAACTTGAGCATGTTGCTTTAATATTAAAATAAAAAATACTCACGCTGAGCCAAAACGCCTTGTACACGATATCCCAAGATAATGGCAGCTCTTTGAACGTCCAGGCTGTTAAGAAGATTGGCTGTTTGAACCGCAGTCATCCTCTCACCACTCTGCCCTTCCACAAAATACACTATTTCTAAAGGGTTGTCTATGCCCTCCATCCGAACTGCGCTCACAACCTGGAAGACAGGGCACGGGACAAATGGTGTGACACATATAAACATCAGCATCATGTGAAGAGACTTGTTTAAACAAATATAAAAATACATCAAGTAAAACATAATAAACACATATATAAAGCACATAAATCATTCATTATACAGGCTAGCCTGTATAAATAAAGGTTGAATGAATGAATGAATGAATGAATAGGTCAGCACAAATAGATAAGCATGTTTGATGCAACACTGAAAACAGGCGTTTACGGTTTTTAAAGTAATAAATAGTTTTATTATAAAATTTCATCTAAAATACAAAACATTTTAATCCTATTTATCGTAAAAAGTTAGATATTCTGTTTCTTTGAACACGTGCTGGACTTACACATACATTTTCAGTTAGATTAATTCAAACTTCAAGAACTAATGATGAGTATTTAAACATAATTAAAAAAGATAGAAAGGATTTTAGTCAAACCAAAAAAACTGTGTGAATATTAAAACACAAATACTAATGCCTTGGCTTTATCCTCAGTCATGCAAATACACAGCAATCAGCAGTCCTAATCAAAGCTGTATGGATGCTGTCAGTGTCCACCACTCTTGAAGAGTCTTCTGACCTGTAATTTGCCTTTCCAAACATAAATGTGACCAGATGTTGGAAAGAGGCAGCCTCACTTCCTTATTTGCTTTGCAGAGGGACTGTGGGACTGTAATCCTCTTAGTAATCATAGCTATTCCTCTTTGGCTACATTTTTACGATACAACCGCATTTCATCTCTTCAAACTTCTTTGAAGGTGAATTATAATAATGTGAGCTTCATTTTCAAGTCAATGTTTTAATTATGATGTTCACATTTATTGCATTACCCAGTCTATGTTTCCAGTGTGAAACATTCATGGCTAAAAGGCGCTGCTCAAGCTACTGGAAAAGACAAGCTTCTGAAAGTGAACATGAGATTCATGGAGGATGATGCACTACCCTTTCTAAATTAAGAATGGACTGTCTGAAGGTCCTCATGAGCAATATGTCACAATTACAGTATTAAAACGATTTTTTTACTGGAGAATCTCACCCTTCAAGCTAAAACTTTCATAAGTTTTGAGATTGTGTGACTTCAGTAACTAAAATAAAACGGTAAATTTGGCTTCTTTGATCACCCTGTGATGTAATAATAAAACAGCTGTAAAATATTATATACATTATTGTACAAAATAAACATATTTTATTTTATATTTGTATAAAATAAGGTGCACTGTAAAGTCCTAACCCAGAACCGGTGTCCCACGTCTTTAATCTGTCCATAAGCCAAAACACAGTTCCAAACGCTTGGAAAACAGCTTTTGCTCTACCTTTACCGAAGGAAGGAGACCCCACTATACTGAACAACTATTGACCAATTGTTAAACTCTGTAAGGTTTTAGAAAAACTGATCAACTCTAAAGTCAAGAAGTAGTTGGATTCATTTAACATCTTACCTCCCTGGCTTCAGGAAATAACACAGCACAATGACTGCGTTGCTGAAGGTTTTTAATGATGTTCATGCACTGGACGCTAAGGATTATTATGCTGCATTTTATTTAGACCAGTCTAAAACTTTTGACACCGTGGACCATGAAATTTTATGTCATACACTCTCAGAAATTGGTTTCTCAGACCACACTATTGGTTGGTTTTCTAATTATCTCTCAGACTGGAGGCAATGTGTTCAAGATAATGGTACTTCCAGCTGTCTGTCAACAAAGGTGTACCACAAGGCGCAGTCTTAGGACCCGTCCTCTTCGCAATCTACATAAGTAATGCAGGTCAGATCATCCCTGATGCATCCTTTCATTTCTATGCCTTGACATCATCCAGTCAAGTCAGATTTGTTCCATCTCAAACTTGTGCTAAATGCTGACAAAACCAAAGGGATGTTGTTTTCAAACAGGAAGTCGTTCCCAGCAGTCCTTTGTAAGAATCGACAAACTCAAAAAGAACACCATATCTTATCTACAAATGGTGTTCCTATTGAGTTTATCGATTCTTACAAATACTTGGGTATCTTGGTCAATTTGCATCTCTCTTTTAATACTTATGTCGAAAATTTAGTAAAGAAATTGAAAGTAAAATTAGGTTTCTTTTTTAGAAATAGATCCTGTCTAACTCTGAATGCTAGACAACACCTTGTAACTGTGACTTTCCTTCCCTACAAGCACCCTGCAGTTGTTGGATGCTGTCTATCATGGTGCACTACCATGCCCATCACTGCACCCTGTATTCAATAGTTAACTGGTCACCCTTAACTTCACGCAGACTCTCACACTGGTACATTTCCATCTTTAAATCACTTCTTGGGCTGTTGCCTTCTTACATCTCCGCCTATATGTCACTTTGTCAGTGCAGCTACAGCGTGCACTCTCAAGACATCATTAACTGCAGTGTCCCCTCAGTGCAGACCGAACTTGGCAAATGGGCCTTCTCTTACTCTGCTCCTGTAATCTGGAATTCCTTGCAAAAAGATCTGACGTTGTCAACTTTGACCACTCTAAGGGATTTTAAACAACTGTTAAGTTCATGGCAAAAACCAGCGCAGACATGTTCCTGCTTATATTATTTTACATTGCTTTATAATGTAGCTGGTTTTGCTTTGTTTTTATATAATTTATTTTATTTACTTTACATTTCATATGCTTTTATATGATCGTCTATTGCTGTCTTTACCTCATCTACTGTGTGTTCTTTGTTTAAAACAGGTCTCTCTTGTAAATGAGTGCTCGCGACTCAATGAGACTAACCTGTATAAATAAAGGTTGAATGAAAAGAAAACCACAAATATACAGTGCACCGTCGTATGGTAACCCAGATTACAGATTCTGACTTAAGTGTACTCTATTATAATAATCTGCATGTTGCCTGCTACACTGATCCATGCATGTGTGTGTTTCCAGCCCACCACTCGGTACCCTCAGGCACAGCGCAGTCTGCTGTCTGCATTACCGGAAAGCCTAAAGCTCAGGCCATGTCTGGGCTGACACAGAAAAAAGGCTGAGCAGGCACCCTCATCCCGGGTCAAATCTAGTCCATACACAGTTATTAGAGTGGAAAGAGGGCAGTGCAAATGTGTGTTTTACGCCCCCACCCCCACCCCCACCACCTCTTTCATCTGTCTAGGACAACTCATAAGGCATTTTCTCAGAAGACCACACTATGCCTATTCTGTCATGACAGTCAAGGGCATTCGTCAGAGATTAAAAGCAATGGGAATAGACGTGCACGTCCTCAGTCAGCATTGCACTGAGCCAATTAACTCAATAGTCAAAAATGAATAGTGCATGTACATAACAGTGTAATGTGTAATGATTTGTTTGTGAAAAAAAATAACAAATCAATAAAGAATTCCAAGGTCTAAAATCAAACACAACCATGAAGGATTCTCCCCTAATGTAGTCCTCCCTTTTCCTAATTTACTCTGTGGGATTTATGGAGATAAATCAGGAGGCAGAAAGGTCAGAATCAGTAAGGCTGATATTTAACCAAGGTTGGTATTTATCACTCTGACAGCCCCGTTGTTTTAACTTCACAATATGCATCAAGATTTCATGGGCTCAAATCAAATATGCATCTTCTAATAAGTCTCTTTTATCCAAGTTTGTTCTCAGATTTTCTCTCTCAGACTTTGCATTAATGCCTCTTTTACACCAAAAAGAACCAACTGTGAATCATTCCCACAGAAGGATGCAGACACAGAAAAAGGGATAGTTAATAATTGATCTGCTATTAGCTTCTCTGTGGCTCATAGCATCCATCAAGTGAAGAAACGAGAAAAAGGAGCTGAAATCTGAACCCCCTTTAGGTGGTCGTCTTTGAGTGGCTTGCTTTTGGGGAAAATGGGATGCTGTTGCCATGGCGATCAAGCCATATCCTGTCCCCTTAGACATGAGATGTGCAGGTGCAGAGACGACGCACAAAAGCTGAAGCTTGATTAGTAAAGCACGAAGGCTGTCACAGGGAACCAACACTGCAACAGTTGCACAATGAATCCTCTGTACTTCAGCAAAGTCCGTACAGAGCTTGCATCATTTACAATTACACAAACGGTACAATTTATTTTTTTAACTAGACTTAGGGATGCATACATCAACTTCCTGCTTTAGAGATTAACAAGAGAAACACTTTTTTGTAAGCCAGCACAGTTTAGCATTAAATTTAATTTAATTTAGAATAACTAAAAATGTAACTGTTTGTAACAGCTTCTAACTGAAGTAATGAATCAGTTTATGGAAACAATACCTGGACACTGCTGTTGCCAACAGTTGTGGCTCTTTTAATCCGCCTGATTTGTCCCATTGCCTCCCCAAGTATCGTGGCAATCCCACGCTCAATGTTAGGCTGAAAGGTCCTTTCACTCAGTTTCTGGTCCAGTACACCCAGGAGAACTACAAACACAAAACACAAATAATCAAAGCTGCAACGCTGTTTTATAGTCACTGTAAAAGGCTGCAGGACTATTTTAGAAAAGCTAAAATCATTGTACCTGTTCTAACCCAAGAGAAGCGAAGCAAATCACTGGTGTTCAGCTCTGGGTAATGAAAAGCTAGAGAGAGAGAGAGAGAAAAAGACAAAACAAAATAAACTTTAATGTAAATTATTGTTGATGATGTGATTCGAGCTAAGATGTGCAAGCTGGTACTCACGCTCGGCAATCTGCAGTACAGGAAATCCGACGAAAAAGCTGAATTCCACCACTGTGAGTTTTAATAGAGCATTGCTGACATTTGACCCCATCAGAAAACCCCTTGAACCACTGACAGCAAAGGTGATGTCCACAGGCTGGCTTATTAGCTGTTGCTCATATTTGGAAGTAGCCATAGTGATGTTTACAACCTTGAACAAGAATAAGGCTTTAGTAAGAAGTTTTGAGAAATAAAACTTGGCAGTGTGGCTGTGGGTAGTTTTAAAGTTATCCACAAGGCATTTCAGTACTTGATATCAATGGATTACACAAAATCCTTCTAAAATATAAAAAAAATCAGTACAACCTTTAACAAAACTAAATTTAAATTTACTTAAAAAGTCCTATTATTATGCTCATATACAGGCTGAAAGTGTATTCAAACCTGCAGAGGAGATGTATGTGTTTTATTGTAGAAAATAATATGTTGAACAAGACCACCCTGTGAGATATTTAGAGTGTGGTTGGGCATCTACTCCAACACCAATTATAGCTACGGTAATTAAAAAGTGTCAAAAAAGACAAAGATTGAGTATGAACATTATTCATTCATGTTTTTTTCATTAACTTCAGCAGGTGTATTTAACACTGGGATACTATTTTAAAAACCACTAACTATGGAATAATTAAGTGGTTTGTTGCAAAAATACATACAAAAAAATTTGATAAACTTATATCTTCCAATGGAGATAATCAGCTCTGACAAAAACCAGCTACTAGTCAAAATGCTCTGACTACAGTTAGCAGGCTATTATAGTTTGAGGTGCAAAGTCAAACATCTCAAAACATAAATGTGTCACTCACATGCACTGTGAAGTTGGTTGGTTCTCTTGAGCGTCGGCGCACTTCTGCAAAGGCATTAGTCAAACCTTTCTCAATGCTCTCGCTGAAGGTGCAGTAACGCACGTCTATATGACCAGGAACAAACTGCAGAACTGAAAACAAACAAGGGTTATGGTGAGTCTGAGACTGAGTTTATTCTCTGATGGCGTTCACAGCGTTTAAATTTGCTTCTGCAGTCTCAAAATAAGTTTAAGAGACAGTTTACCTGTGTGGATTTGATGTTTATGGTCTGGTTTGACCCAGTTGGGAGCCACGTATAGGAACCGTTGATTGGGTTGTTGCAGAGCATTGATGACAGATATGGCTGTGTATATAACAGGACCTGACACCGCCCGGAAAACAAATTTCGGCGGGGGACTCACAACCTACAGAAACAAATGATAAAACAAGATATTCATCTGAGTATTATAGTCACTAAATAGAGTTAAATAAGACAAATGGAGGGTGCATTGGTCACGTCACATTGTGATTCACTGGAAGGACGGGAGCCATAACCAGAGGGCAAGCCTCCGGACTTAGCATTGTTGTAGATATTGGCAAAAGAGCCAACAGTAAGGGCTGATTATGCAAATAAAAAAATATTAAAGATAATATTAACAAAACTATGATTACTACATTATAATGCTTATAAGCTATCTAATGTATATAAAAATGTGATAATGTCACAGAGGTGTGTGTGCTACGGTTGTACCAACCAAAGAGAAAAAGGAAAACGTGTCACATTTCACGAGTAAAACTGATTTGATCTTATTTATCTCAACATGAATGTGATAAGACCATAACTGAAGCTAATAACATAACAATTTAAAATTAAAATTAGCCTATAAAGCTGATGTAATCACTGTAATTTATCGAGTTGTCTAGTAGATATTATCTTTTGTGGCATATATAGTTCTGGTACACAGAATGTAGCATTATGCTGAATCATGCTACAATTTAACACAATTTATTAAATAGTATAATTTGGTATTGCCTCCGATATATGTAATATTTACAGTGTAAAATATTATTATATGTTTGACAAGTTTATGTTTCCCTTACACAAACCTGGCCTATTAAAAAGATAAGCCAATATCAGTGAAGACAAGTTTCCTCCTTCAAAGTATCTCTCAATATGTAGTGAAAATTTTCAGTGGTGACTACAGAACAGGTAAATAACAATAAATATACGTTGCTCCAATACTGTTATACAACACCCTTCCTATGTAATTTATGAGATTTATGAGTTGAGTGTGTTATTTACTGACTTCAGATCTAGTTTATATCCTCATTACTTACAAACAATATATCATCCAGCTGTTTTACATAACTGTTGAATGACTAATTCTATTTTATTGTGTGTAAAAATATTACAAATAATTTGTGACACAGTTCCAGTTGGGCTTGCTGTTAATCAAATAGTTGCTATGTTGGCTGTGAGTTGTTGCCCTCTTTGGTCGCCATCTTTGATCCACCAGATGTCATAGATGGAGGCAGTGGGTGGGAGAGGGAGGGGCTCTCTAGTTGTCTAATTAAACTCTATGAGCCACTTTTACTTTATGGCCATTTATTTTTACTCAAAAAAAATCTCTGAAGCGTGTAAAAAATATTTTTAAATGATTTGTGGTAAAAGAGCAGGTAATGTTTCTGCATTTTGCAGAGATTTACTGGAGTTACATTTTTTTCTGAATGACTGCTTAAAAATAGCTTGTTAGACTGCATTCAATGTCTGCTGAGATGTTTCTTAAGAAAAACCACAAGAAGTTATCCTGATGCATGCTCAATACGTGTCTATAACCTCTGAACAATTTTCCCCAAAGGCGGCTCACATAGTAAACAAAATACTTTTTTTCAATCGTGATCTTAATGAACAAAAAAAAAAATTTCAGTTCCTCACTCCAAAGCAAAAATGCAACATTACTCATCAAAAAAAAGCAAGAAACAGTTATAACTCAAATGCTGCATTTACAAACAGTAATTCAAAGTTATGCATGCAAATTTTAAATTATCAACTCCATCCAAAATTCAAATAACATTTAAAAACAATAATTATACACATTGTGTCTTTTATTAATTTACACATATGTTGTTTGGCATGCTGCTGTTGTTTTTGCACTATTAGTGCTTAGCGTGTTCGTTCATATCTTTGATCTTATTACTGTTTTTCTTTACCATTTATACTTTTGTTGGATATAACTGGGACCCTGTGTACACAATTTCGTTCCATCACTTGCACCACATATGATGTGAATGACAATAAAAAGTTGACTGTGACCATATTTTCTTACCTGTAAACAAAGCTACCACTTTGTATATTATTATCTTAAAAGGAAAAAACAAAACAAAACAAACAAAAAAAGCCAAACAAGGAATAGCATTACCTGCAGCTCTACTGTCGTGTTGAACTCCACTTTCAGTATGTTGCGGACTTGTGATTTGGCATATCCAACAGTGACCCCCGAGGGAAAACCTTGCACCAAAAACAGAAGTTTTAGTTTTAGTTTCTCATATACTGTATGTATTTTTTTATTTAAACAGCAAAATTGAAGTTATCATTTTTTGCAAATTTAAGCAAGATGAATCACAATGAAACTTAAGATTTACCAATCCTTGTTAAATAAGCAGGTCTGTCCACTTTGCAGAGGTACAGTCTTGATGTTGCTATAGCTGTGGTCTTTTCACTGGTAGTAGAGATGATGTTGACACTGGTTGAGGTTTCAGCTGTGAAAGTAGTTCCAGTTGTAGTTTGAGGATGAGTAGTGGTGCCAGCTGGACTTGGGGTTTCAACAGAGACTGTAGTAACTTCACTGCTTGTTGGGATCAAGGTCGTTGTGGCTGAGACGTTAACTCCATCTTCCGTCGTGCCCTGATCACCTAACATACCGGTAATTGAGGGGACTACGGTGAAATTATGAGATGTGGACTCATTTGAAACTGAAGTGGTATTTAAAGGTTGCTCAGTTACAAATAAGTCTTCAAATGCCATTGCTGTTGTAAAAGTGGTTTGATTGGTACCAGGTTCAGTGGGAACTGCAGAGTAGGCAATAGTTGCAGATAAGACAGTAGTAACGTTTACAGTGCTTTCTTCAAAAGAATCTGTAACAAACCAATGGACATCCGCAAGAGAGTCTGAAGATGTTGAGTCTTCTGGCAGCAAAGGCGTCGCACTAGGCTCCAAAACCTCTGCTAATGTAGTTTTCATGTTTACTGTGAGTGTGTGCACAGTCCAGTTTGTGGTGGAGACCTGATCAATCCACGTTGAAGAGGTAGAATCAAGAATGTGTGTTGGGACTAAAGAAGGATCAAGAAAAGGCTCAGATGCATTAATCACCTGAGGACTCTCTTGTGTGGGTGCTCCTGTGGTTGATTCATCATGAGGCTCAAACCCTAACAAATCACCAGAGGACTCGTCATCGGTCAGATTACTGGTGAAGCCAGCGGTGGGTGTGATCGTTGTAGTATTATTGTATATCTCAATGACATTCTCTCTTTGTACAGCTACAGTTTCAGAAGCATTGCTCTCCTTGGTCAACTGATTGGTGTAATACTCTAAGCTGTTCATATCAGGCAAAAGGACATCTGTTGGTTGAATTGTAACATCTCCCCAGTCTATGCCTGATATGTCAGATGTATCAGTATTGGGTGTGGGAGTAGGCTTCATTATAAAGTGAGCTGCTGTAGAGACAGTAGATGGATAAATGGATTTAGGTGGAACAATGGTGTTGTATGCTGTCATGAGGCTTGGAGTAGGTGAGATGTTTACAGGGTGCAGAGATGAAGGTGATACGACCACTCTGGAAGGAAATGATGTGTCATACTTTTCCGTGTCTTCCTCCAAATCATATGGATCTGATAACACTTTGGTAACCACTGAATAGTCACCACTGTCTGGACTGAAGAAAGACATTGTTTCCAAATAGTCCCCAGATCCCCAGTCCACATCCATGGTGTTGGTGGGGTAGAAGTTATCTGAAGGCACCTCAGTGTGTTCAGGTAAAGATGAAGTAGAGTAGGAGGTGATGAAAGGCACATGGTAATTATGAAGCATAACCTCCTCTGGATTAGAGCTCAAATGGTTTGGCTCTACTATTTGACTCTGAAAATCATTAGTCAAAACTTCAGAAAAAGACAGCTTAGGGGGTTGTAGAGGTTGACCAGGTGATAAGAGTTTAATTGTTTGCTTTTGTTCTGTTTCATCCTGTGCCTTTGTAGAAGTTGCTCTTTCCTCATATTGAAGACTTTGATGAGGTGTTAAGCCTGTAAAAATAGAAGGACTTGGGGATGTATTTGATTGGGTTAGTTGCTTCAGATTTGTAGATGTAGAAAAAGAGGCCCCAGATTGTAAAGCTGATTCTGCTAATTGTGGAAAAGTTCTAAGATGAGGTTCATTGGGGCTCAGGGTTGTCTGAATATGTGGATCCTCTGCAAGGGCATCTCTTGGCATTCTAGATTTAAAGTTTTCATGTGCATTATGACTCCACTGAAGATGCTTTGTGTCTGCAGTCCTAGTTTCTGGGATTGGTTCAGAAATGGATGACAGGACAACAGGTGACTCTGGGTTCTTAAAGGCAGTATCATTGGAGTCTGGTAAGGCTAGTGGCAACCTTGTTGAACCTGGATTGTCTCCAAGAATATCCACTGGGTTAGTGTGTGAGTCCAAAAGTGACTCATCTGCAAGAGAAAACAGATTATGCTTTTATTACCAAATAAAATTTAGGCTAATTATCATAAATAAAAAAAGACTCAATTAGCTAGAGTAAAGATTGTGGCAATAAGGATTTTAAAAACTCTTAAAATAAAGCATGCAATCTACAAATTGTCTGGTCATGACATTACAACAAATTCATGAAAAAAATTCAGTAGAATGAAAAACAAAACAGGAATCCTGAAGACAATGCAAACAGAAGATATACTGAAGGCAGTTTTCTGAACGTGATAAGAAAGCAATGCTGACATGAACAGTTTATTTTCCTCTCAGTTTTTTATCATGGGAATATGCAGACATGTCGACACAGACCATATGTCTGGGATTTTACCAAAGGACTGCAGAGAAAGCATTATCTACCCTTCGTTTCTTGTGCTTGATCTTGGACGTGATAGATGATGTAATATTCAACTCATCACGAACAACTCTACCTCTTACATACAGCATAAAAATCATTAAGGGTCAAATTAGAACAAGCAAAATGTGCAAATGGCAAACGAGGGCAGTGCGATGCTTTTCAAACTTAATTTGTGTTCCATTTTCTCCCCATATTGCATAACACTAGATATCATGCTTGATTAAATTTAGAAAAGGTATTGATTGCACTGCATAGATAAAAGCAGTCTCACAAGTGGACATATTTTTAACAACTCATGAACTTAAATAAGACATCGTAACAGTGGCATGTAGCTGTATGTTTGTCTCTTTGATATGTTGAAATGTTGTTTTTGTTGGATGAGGTTTATACCCAAAGGGAAATTTCATGGCTACATTTAAAGAAAACTTTGAACACTGTTGACTTTCCACAGAACAGTTACACTCACATCAAATAAAGGTCAGAAACAGGAGGTGATTTAAAGTCCTAACTTAAGTTCAGTGTTTTATGTTAAATATTGTCTTGTGTAATTATTTTTTTACAATACACAAATTTGTGTTATTTTTAATAGACTTAAATAAGATGTGTAAGGAATTATAAAGGTATTTTGATGTTTCTCTGCAAACATTAGCTGTTGGGTTACTTATTTTCTGTTAATATGTGATCATTTTCAGAGGAATGTAATTTTATTATGTTAAGACCTTTAACTTTGACCTACAAAATATGCAGGCATTAAAAGTGGCTCAATGGGGCTAACCTGGTTAAATAAGAAAGTAAGTACGTAAACTTTATTTATATAGCACCTTTCACAGACATAAGAATCACAAAGTGCTTTACAAAAAGGTAACACACAATAAAATCTAAACTCGAGAATCAATGCACACAATTAACCAAAAGCCTGTCTGAAAAGATAAGTATAAATAAAGATTGAATGAAAAAAAAAAAAAAAACAGAAAAATAATTATGAAACTAAACTGATGTTTTGATAAAAAAAATGAAAAAACAAAAATAAATAAATAAAACTGAAAACTTAGCTACCTTTGCTTTGTCGCCAGCAGCCTGCCATAAAAAGCTTCATATTTTTTCTAATTGAATTAATGAAAAAAAAAAAAAAAAAAAGTAAAAGTAAAACATGTAAAAATAGTTGTGTAGCACCATTAGGTTTCTTTGGAATATAATTATTATCTGACACTGTGGCATTCAGTAGATGGTCATCTGAAAGATGACACATCTTTTATGTCCTGTGTTACGGGTTGAATTTTTTTTTTTTCTCCTATAAAGACATAACTTTTTGATACTGTTGATCAACTGGAGATTGTATTTTAGGCCTAACACCTCATCATTTGTCCTGTTTCCTCATTCATTTAAGGAAACACTGCACAATATGCTGCCATACTCATGTAAAAGGACTGAAAGGAAACTGAGTAAAAAAAAAATAAAAATCCAAAGTCAGAAAAGAAACAAAACAACTAAAAATGTTTGAAAGACCAAAAAGTTTGTCAAACCATTTATTAAGAGTATTTTAAACGATTAAAATGAAACCTTGCTTCTTGCCAGCACAATACAACCCAAGATTCAATACCACCAAAATCATGTCTTAAATGCACTATTACCATTACAGTAGGAGGTTGGCTTTAAACACTGTCTATACAGTATATTGAATTACTTGCAGCTGCAAAGACTGCTGTTCCCTGCAATTTACTGAAGCTCTGCAGCAAAATCATCTGAGGGACCAACAAACAAACAAACAAACAACAACAAAAAAAAAACAACCAAAGACAAAGAAGAGCAATACACTTTTTAAAAATCATCATCACACATATAAATATTTCTGTATGTCATCTCCAATGTACTGCATTGCTTCATAAGCAGACGGCTTCTTTCTTGGCCCTGAAAAACTCTCTGCTTAATTATAACTTGCACTGGTACCTTAATTAAATCAGCTTGCGAGTACTGCAGAACCCACTGGAAAGAACCTGGAAAGAATCCAGTCTTTCTGTCCAAATGCTTGGCACAGCAGCAAGGTGTTTGAACTCAGAGAAAACCAGTACAAACCTGGGCAAATGCACAGCCATTAAACACACAGAACATACGCAATAATGTGACTGACTACTGAAAAGGTGGAAGGCATATACGTGAGGCTAGTAGCAACATCTGGAAACTTGCATTTTATATATATATATATATATATATATATATATATATATATAATGAAAGAAAATAGTCAATTTAGTGCAACCATGTTTTTATTAGGTCAACATGAAAAAGATGAGGCATTGGTTGCTGTTTAATTCTCAACCTAAATATAATTTTTGTGTGGCCATTTCATTTCCATTTATGAAGGTTGAATGCTGCATTATACATTGTATATAAACATTAAACTGAAATGTCAATGTTTGACTGTAAAAAGCGACATGTTTTGAATAGTACAATGAAGAAAAAGGCAGTCAAGTCCATGATGATCAGAAAACCTTAGTGACGTTTGAGGTCAACGTGTTGTATGTGGCCCCAAAATGTCAACTCATCTCAACTCACCCCGACAGACACACCCTTTCATTTGTGGTCACATTTAGGACAAATAAGCATGCATGGATGGACCACAAAACATTTAGCTAATCAGAATGATTGCCGTTATTGGCAGGTGATCAATAATAAAAATAGATCAATAATCTGAGGTGTTAACAATGGTACTAACATAGAACCACTAGACTGAGGAACAGCTTCTACCCTGAAGCTGTTAAGACTCATAAATCCCTAAACAGGTTAATCACTGTAATGCCACTTTAACTGGTGATATGTGACTTATCTGTGCTGCTGATTATCAATGCTGCTGATCTCATACTGCTGACTATCTCATGCTGCTGTATTCATTTGTACCTAACTGCTCACACAGACTCATTTTCGGGCTGCTGTTGTTACGCAGTTTTGTTTTGTTCTATTAGCGTTTATCTTAGATCTTTTAGTACCATTTGGCGTTTGTTTAGTATATGTCTTAGTGTACAGTATAGCTTAGATCCTTATTTACTGTTTCTTTTTATACCTTATACTGTATATTTGTTATTTTTGGGTGTAACTGGGACCCTGAGTATATAATTTCATTCCACCTCATGCACATGTGATGTGAATGACAATAAACTTTGCTTGAACTTGAAGAACCTCAACATGGAAGAAACACAAACAGGAAATACAAAAAAACAAGGTCAAACTTAAAGTTAAACTATATGTTTTAGAACAAAAGCAACTTCAAACACCTAACACCAAACTAAATGACACAACTGAGTCAACGGTCAGTGAATATTTTGTAAAAGAATTCAGTAAGTAAGCATGCTCTTAATAACAACCAGACACAAATGACCAGCCTATAGGCTGACATTACATTCGGCAAAAATTGATGAAGACGATGCTGCAGTGCCACCTGTTCACTGAAACATGAGTGTGCTACAGTTGGTTGGCTGCTCATTGTTGGGTCTATCCACGAAACTGAACACCAAACCTGATGCTTGTGCACAACTTAAAAAAAAAAAAAGTCACAAACGTATTGTCAAGTTCACAGCTGACCTGAACAACTTTGTTGTCCTTCACACTTCTTAATGTGACACTTAATTATATTAATTATTTTAGATACGTTCTCAAATCATTGCTTCAAAAACTGGAGCTAAAAAAAAGTAACATCTGAAAGTTGCTCTCACATAAAAAAGTTGCAACATGTCAGTCAAGTGAATGTCTCATGATGTTTATTTATTCATTTGTTTGCAACTGAAATGCTTTCAAAAATAGCGAGTTACAGCTTTTCATTGAAAATTTAGTTATATACCATTTTCACTAATTAGTCTGTGTCTGATTAAAATTAGCTTTGTATTTGAAAGGTATAAGTCAATCAAATCAGTCCTGCTAATCTAAGCCTACATTCCAGTAATCTCCATCTAATCTCCCCAATTTGACATTTTTAATATAAATTCTCATTGAATATACTACATATATACAGAAAGTAGTATGCATTACCAATGGTTCAAATGACTGTAATAAATCACAGACCATTAAACTCTAGGTGCCATACAGTAAAGTTAATCTGCAAAGTATAAAATGATCACAGGCACTCAGCTAATATTCCATTTATTCATATTTAGGAAAGATGACTCAACAATGAGGGCTTTAGTAACAGAGTTGGTTTGTTTAAATTACAGTAGTTACTTTATGTTCCCAGGCTTAAAATTGCTTGCAATCATGTTGAAACGGTTCTTAAAAGACTGGAATTGTCACTGGTGTTGGCTAACCCAATGTTTTCTTTAAAGGAGCCTCACAAACACACAAATAGTGATAAAAAAACCAACAGGTGTATTTTTAATGTTGACAATAAATATGTATATTTTGGGAAAAATAGGAGGACATTAATGCTGGAATATTTTAAACTAACAGTTTCCATTACTGAAAGAAAAAAATGGGACTTAATTGAGCTGACAGATATAACAATTTTAATAGCAAGTGTCTTTTAAAAATGGGTGAAATTATTTAAACTAACTGTAACAAAGTCACGTCTCAGACAAAAACAAATCACAATCGGACAGGAAAAACTTCAACCACTAGCATATGTTTTAGCTTAGTACCAATTTGGTGGAGCTTTTAGTTCAAACCAAACTACCTTTAATCATTAGAGCAGCAGCGCACACATCTGCTTACACACAAAATGAGAATATTCCACATAAACAATCACAAATTTCTAATGTCAAGAGTTGTAGAACTCCATGACATCATTTCTTACGCTTGCCAGATTTTTATTGCAAAAGAAGAAAGTCATTTAATGGTTGTGCAATTTTAAAGAGAAAAGACAGAAGAAAGTTTTTTTTTTTTTTTTTTTTTTTTTTGTATTAACGCTCACAACTACAACCTCACACATGGTTCTGTTTTTAGCTGAGCCCCTTGCGTGACTCTTTTCAAAGAGAGGCTCTTTTCAGCTGGCAAGAGCTGTGTGTGCAGAGAGCAGTCAAACAATCAAGATACGCCTGTGTGCTGACTTTTGCCTTATCAGGGAAGCTTTTAAGATGGGAAAGATTGAATTGCTTTTATCAGTAGACTTGTATTAGACCATGGTCTCTGCCAAAGCTCAACCAGACCCCTAACAGAGAAAAGTACAAACATTTGAGCTTATAAAACTGTGTTTTGGTATTATAAATGACTAATATCGCTTTCTAATTTAACTATACCTGCTTTATTAGTCAACAATAACAACAACAATTAGGATTAGGCATAAAAGTTTATGCTCAATAATCCAGATTTTTAAAAAAATCCAATAATGTTAAGTCAGGTCATCTGGATGGTTTCTTTTTTTACTTGTTGTGACATTTTGTCCTTCATCCAAAGGACTTCATCAGTCCAAACTAAGTCCCACAAGCAGCACACTCCCATAGTGGGGGGAAAAAAAGTTTTCTGGTGAAACAGGGGAGAGGGTGGGCCCCAGAAATCATCTTATCACCAGCAAACTTTTTTTCCCACTATGTGTGCTGCTAGTTGGAATGAGTTTGTTTGTGGCTCCTCAGATTGATGAAGTCCTTTGGATGAAGGACAAAATGTCTGAGCAAAAAAAAAAAAAAAAGAAAGAAACTGTCCGGATGACCTGACTGAACATTGTTGAATTAGGATTAAAGCTATCATTAAGTTTGATTAAATAACGTTTTAAACAATGACACGATAAATAAAGTCAAAATATGAAGTTGTTTAGTTGATAACTTTTTCTGTGGTCAAATGAGAAGAGGGGTCTGACTGCAGTGGATAGATCTCCTGAAATATTCATGTGGCCCCTAGTTTTTCATTCCTGAGGGAATACTTTGTCAGATAAGCGAAAGGGGAGTTTAAGAAGAGGTGGGAGCAGGATGAGCAGGTGGGGATAGGAGTAGTACAAGAGCCCAATTGAGAAAAAGGAAGCGGTGTAACAGAAAGGAAGAGAATTAAATGTGAAAAAGCTCTGAGGCTGACTTTCCTCAATGTTTTCAGTGAGTCTTAGGTCATTTGTTAGCAACACATTGGGTCATGCATCTAAAATCTAAACATCTGAGAACAACGTTTCATTAAAACGTTTCACAAAACAAAGACTAGAAGGAATCCCTTCAAAGGAGTAGTTCTGATTGTTCTGTGTCAGTATGCCAGTCTTAAGTAAAAGACCCAACACATCAAGACAACACAGTCAGACAAAATTTGGCTTCACTTCTGGACTTTCTAGTCCCGATTTTCTTCTAAAAACAGGAAGACAAAGAGTTGTAACCAGAGAGGCGCAGAGGACTGCATCACTCAGCGCCCTCCTTGTCACAAACCCACCTACAGGCTTGAGGTCATGGACTAAAAAAAAAGCTCCATGATGAGTTAGGCAAAGCCCTCTTTGTAGCCGAAAATATGTCATTTAAAGTCTAAAAGTTCAAGTTCAAGTCAATTTTATTGTCATTTCCATCACATGTCGTACATGAGGTGGAAAGTAATTAAGTACACAGGGTCCCAGTTGCACCCAAAAATAGCAACATATAAAGTATAAAAAGAAACAGTAAATAAGGATCCAAGATATACACTAAGATATATGCTGAACAAACGCCAAACGGTACGCTAAAAGATCTAAGATATATACTAAACACTAATAATGTAAAGCAATACGACGTAACAACAGCAGCCCGAACATGAATCGTGATGAGTATATGGGTATAAATACAGCAGCATGAGATAATCAGCAGCATGAGATCAGCAGCATGGATAATCAGCAGTACAGATAAGTCACATATTAATCAGTAAAAAAAAAAAAAAATCAGTTTATGTGTTTACTTGTAGGTTTCAAACTACTGCTGTAATGTTGAAGGGACTGAAACAAAATGTTGATGCCTGAGGAAGCTCAAAAGAGGTCATCAGTGATTTGGGCTCGGCATAACATGGCCCCAGGAAAACAAAATAGGCTGACAGGCTGTTAACACAAAATGAGAACCCTGTCACAGCTACCAGTTTATAATAAATATTAGCCTTCTATACGAGAACATATCATCATTTACCAACAAACCTTTGACAAGTTGGGAAGACATTTTTCAGCTGACAATAGTATGCATTGGTTAAAAAGATATCTCCCTGGCAAAATAAAAGTATGGAACTAAAAAAATAAAAAAAATAAAAGAGTGCTTTGTACTTGCTGTTACAGATTTTCACTCATTTAGGACTCAGAAATCCTTAGACTTGAATAGATGGCCACTTCTTTAGTTCTTCAAAATGTCTCATCTCTCACCTGCAAGTCTTTAAAATTAAGAACTATAAACTGAAGAAGGCTTTCAATGAAAGTATAGGTCCCATTGCCTACTACTCAACTCTTTGGTTTTCAATGAATCCAGTAACGAAAATCTCATAAATGCAAACAGCTAAAGAAGCATGACAATACCGTCAATAAATGTTAATGATGTGTGGGTTATTTAGTCGATGTGTAAAGAGATTGCTGATTTCAAACAACACTTGTAGGGTCCTGAAACTGCAGTGGAAAATTTAAAAGAATCATATACAAAATTGCTCACAAATACATAAAAATAAGTACCACAATGACGCATTTGCATCACAACCCTTAACTACTTTGTATGCAATAGTGGACAACAATAAATATGATGAATAAAAAAAACTAAGGGAGCAGTAAAACCCTGTTGTGCTTTATAAAATGATGCTGGAAAAGCACAACAATGAACAACAGTGATTAAATGTGATTTTGTAAACATCAAAGAGCTGTTCTTAAATGAGTCCGTTTGTTCCCACTCACCCACTTTTGACCAGCAGACACTTCCACTGCTCCCAACAGAGACAAATATTGTTGGAACAAACTGACTTGCAGGGTCAGCTACTGACCACTTTCCAATAATACATCACTTTGGTCTGGCAGTAGGCCTGGTGAGCACAATAATACCCAGAGTTTGGCTTTTGATAAGTTTGAGCCATTGATCTGCAGCCGCTTCCAGCTCTAATGAATAATGAATGGCCATATTGTCATCCTGCATGGATCAAATTTCATGTGGCAGTGGACTGCAATGGTAATTAGATGGGACTTTGCTGGTCTTTAGCTTCCTGTGCTGAACTTGCCAGAATGTGGTACAAAGAAAGAAAGGGGGAAAGGGAAGTACAGGTTTGAATGCACTTTGTGGCAAAGCAAATAAAAAAAAGTTTTCAAGTTTATCTAATTAGCTTATTGAGTTTGACGTCTCAGATGTTAAATAAGTTAAACTAATTGTGTTTAGAAGCTAACAAAAAGGAACCTATAATGTTACCATGCACCTCGAAACTCAAAAGGCTAACACTACAATGACTAAATCTAAAAAAGCTGAGTCTGGTCCTCTGGACATTCAAAAAACAAAACAAAACAAAAAAGTAGAAACGTTTCGTCCAGAGGACCAGACTCAGCTTTTTTAGATTTTTCTACCTGGATTATTGAGCATACATCAGGGTACAATGACTAAAGATTTTAACATTTAACCAACCATAGAAATAAAATGCATTCCTACTTATGAGTTCATTCCATAACAATAGGTGAACAATAAAACCATCTCTTGTATGTTGCAGCCAACGGTAGCATAACAGATTTATTACTAATCACTAAAGCAGGGGTCACCAACCTTTTAGAGACTGAGAGCTACTTCAGTGGGACCGAATGACACGAAGGGCTACTTGTTTGATTTAAACAAATTTGCACAGCTCACCTTTAACTATAGTATAATGCATTTACATGCATGTGACTATATGAATGCCTGATCACAT
>JARVGQ010000002.1:19378216-19391632 GCA_031762355.1 Hypsolebias martinsi | reverse complement strand
ACACACACACACACACACACACACACACACACACACACACACACACACACACACACACACACACACACACACATTCTGTCCCTTCTGTCTCCCTTGTCAAATGAAAGAGTGCTGGGAGGAATTTGCCATCAGTAAATGATGTGTATTTGTCATACAGTGATGCTGTCAGGACAGACAGCTCAGAGCAAAGATTTAGGGGATGCCAAAAGGGAGCCTCAAGTCTCCCTAACCCTATTAGGACAGAGGACTGACAGTCAGACATTATTAGGGCAGTCCAGTGACCACTGGCCAGACATTGACCTGACCCTGAGGCATCTGCAGCTCTGCTCTGAAAATCAAACCTGAGTTTGACTCTTCAAACAATAACTGAGTAATTGACATCCCATTCTGGTAATAAATAATAAATAAATAAATAAGAAATGAAAATGTTCACTATAGATCTCCTTGTTTGTCAGAGTATTGTTCTTTTACAATCTTTGTCACTGTTAGTAAGCGCAAAAGAAAAAGACTTATTTACTGAGAACTTACTAAGGGAGGGTAACGTCAAACAAAACACAAAAATGAAGACCAATGACAACACCATCAAAAGTGCAGCCATTCAGTCTACTTAACCAAGTGGAAAGCTTGTCACTGTTGAGATGTTCACTGAGTCAGACAAGAGAGCAGCATTACAGGCAGTGAGAAGCCCTGCACAGACCGACAAAGGTAGTCAGTCAGGTAGAAACGATTGTATCTACTCATGGCTGAGGGATGCTGAAACCCAAACTGATCACTGCAGCAAATTGGAGTGTACAAGAGAATCAATGAGCTAACTTAAGCTCCTCGCTCAGCTCTGTATGAGGTTAGAAGGCAATCATCAGAGCGCAAGGCAGATCAAAATTCATGCATAAACTGCCAAATGTTCATTTTATATTGCAACAAAATACTCCAGTCGTTGAGGTAACCCCCATCCTCAAAAACATGAAAGTCATGTACTTTAAATTTGTGTCTAAAGCAAACAGATGTTCATCTGTTTTATTGACTGTCTGTCTCTCTGCATGTATCGCCTCTTCGCTTGTGGTTTTGTCTGTGTTCTCTGTTGTCTGGCATCTATTTATTTATTTATTGTTGCTTATTTTCTTCCAGCAGATGATACAGTACAATGCAATTTAGAACAAGAAATGGCAAGACACCATATAGATGCCGTATGTCCCTTTTAGTTGATTTGAGGTAACCAAGACAGATATCAAGTGACAGGGAGAGACGAAACAACGGCATGGTCAAAGTGATGAACTAAAGGAGTCATGCATAGTGGATGTGTGATAAAACAGCAGACGTCAAAAATCCATTTGAAACATGGCGCCTGAGAACATATAGCTTGGAGTCACATGGGTGCTGTCCAATACCATCATAAAGACATATTTCTCTCTGTAACACACACAAACAAATGAACTAAACACAAATTGTATGGTTTCAACCCTGAATGCAGCTTGGGTCATCAAAGTTCTTATTTTTTGTGTAAGTAAAATAGCGTGGGAAGCCATTTGCACGGCTAAAAATCCTCTTAGCTTCCACACATCCATCAATGTTTACTAGCATACAGTACATGTGCTATTTTCCTGTCATAACCCCCACCCCCATACCATCTACCCTCCTCCACCTCTCTCTCTCGCCCTGTTTGACTAGCCTCTTCCTTCGTCCCACCAGGTCAGGCAGTATTACCATCTCCTGCCTAATCAAATTCTGCTGTGTGTGACATGAATTCTCAGTGCCCAAGGCAGCCCTGCCTGGTGACAAGCTAACGGGCTGCAGAGAGCTCTAAAACCACCTCACATTACGTTGGGAGAGAGGAGCTCCACATCTCCACATCTCTAACACTGGGAAAACTTCCTGGTATGATACCCTGAGCATGTTCCTTCAATCTGCCAACTTCTCTGATTGCCTTACTTTCTGTCTCTCTGCAGAACTCTACTTTCTTTTTTATGGACTGTAGCAACTAGAAAGTCCCTGGAGTGTAGCGGGATTCTGGTTAATTAGAAAGTTGATGGCACAGACTGACAGAGGCCGATCCTGGTTGTCACCCAAATGTTGTCAAGTCCCCACAATGACAGACCCCTCAGTACTTATGACAAAATTACTGTCATGCATTCATGAGCGCAATAACATAATCATGCAAGAAATAACACAGATGTCTAGTCACCCATCTAAAGGGGTCCCTAAAGGAATAGTGAGGCTTGTGTCAATTATGAGTGGTCTTTTCTCAGATTGTGATTCTTGCACCCATGGATCTGCCCCTACATTGCCATTTGTCAGCTGTATTTCAATACAATTTCATAATGCTATGCTAAATATTTTTTCTTACATTAACCAAGAACACCTGGCATTTTTTTTTAAATTTTATTGCAGAATTTGGACACATAATCACAAACTGGATACTGTGTTTGGACACAGGAGGAAAGACAAATATGTCCTTGTTGTTTATTCAATACTTTTGTAAGAAATATCACATTTTCTTCTCCATGTGAAACTAAAACATTGAACAGCCTAAACTACCCAGGCAGCAGATGAAACAGAAACAGAACTGCATCATACGCAGTATTTTTTTTCTTGTAATCACTGGTATTTGTGTTTGTGGGGGGAAAAGCAATGGGCACATTTATGTTAGTGCAAGCAATAATTATGAAAGCTGTTTTCAGAAACAATAAGTCGTGATGACAGGTAATTAATTTGGGTTTGAACCAGCACCCAATCATTCCTAAGTATAGTATAGTCATAGTTATTTACTTTTAAATGATAATGTATACCTCTTGACATATGGAGTGTTAATTTTCTCCAGTCCCCAGACAGCCTATGGAAGCCAATGAAACTCAAACTGTATGAAGTATGCAGTATTCATATATTAACACACAACGTTAGACAAAAGTGGGTTGTCTAAACAAAACATATTATACATTGGCCAAGAGGTGGAAATCAGAGTAAATATAATAAAAGAGTGTGTGGTTACATGTAGATGTTATTATCAGCCTCATAATCAAGAAAGAAACTGATGGTGTTTGCACATATTGCAAACTGAAAATGAATGCAATAAACATATACACGCTTATATTTTTCACCTTTAACTTTACCCTTTTGATTAGATTACAAGTGGGGGAAAAAAGTGATTCAAATGACTTTTTCCTGTGGGAACAAGTCAAATATCCTGTGACCGATGAAACTTTAGACTATTCCTTTCTTATTAAAACTTTTACACAAAGAAATAAAGTCTGATCAATTCTAAAGTTTAGAAATGATAGCACCATCTGCTGCTTTTCAAAGACTAATAAAAAAGATTGTTTAACCCTGTTATTAATGTTCAATATAGAAAATGTATCCCTTACTGGCCAACAAATATGCTTTCATCTCAGATTGCATGTGCTAAAGACCTTCCACAAAGCTCTCCCTGTTTTGTGACAACTCTATAACTGATAATTGCCTCATATTAACCAGGTGGTTCACCTTTCTCAACCTATTTCGCCCGGAGGGGAGACCGTCCCTTCTCAGTGAACACATACAACAAAGGCACTCTGGCACCCAAAATATCTTTTTTGTTGTGGGAATAGGAGGTAACAGTGCAAAAACAAAGTGTGAGGCAACAGCTCTGAAGGTGTCTGTTGAAGTTGGTGGGTCTTTGAAACCGGTATTTACCATGACAGATTTACGATTTCTCAGGCAAGAAATCATATCACACATGGGTGTGTGCAAAGATGTTCCCAGATTCTTTTTTAGTTTCCATCTTTTTTTTTTTGCTTCTCTTCTCTGTTTTTATGTCTGTGTGAGCAGTCTGAGGGTGTTGCTGGAAGTAGTCCAATGAACACAGCTCTGACCTTCCCGACACCCGGATGCAGCCAATCACATCTCCTCTCTCTGACACACAGGGCATTGCAATTGGTTGGTGGGTGGGAGATATCACCAGAGGGGACCCAAGTGGCGGGAAAAAGAGAGAGAGAGACGAAGCCAGGAGAACAAAGAAGCTGTGCTCTACGCCTCTTTTTGCACTTTAACCGACCCTTTGCCCAGGACAGGCAGGACAGGAAATTTCCAGAACAAAAGCGAGCTGTCATCCCCTCCTGACATGCGTGATTAGAATAAAGCGGATCTTAGCTGACTGCCACGCCAACCAATCCTTGATGGAAATAGATTGTTGTAATCTGGTCTGGTCTCAAATTCCAGACGTCAGCAAGCAAGATGTGAGTGTGACCTGAACCATTAAACAGGAAATGAGCTTGAATGTCATCCCGCTTCCTGGGATGAAGTCTGAACTATGGCCGGCAAAAGGGGCATAAACAAAATTGCATGAATAAATACAAACAAGCCTTTTGGACATTTAAGCAAGTTAACACAAACAGATCCATGAGTTATTTGTTTCTTTTATTTTACCAAGATTGACATGCGCATAACCTTCTAGACATCACTGCTCACAGCTGAACGCTCTGGGTCTTTTGCTATCTCCAGCTCGAACCAGGCTCGCATCAGCCACATTCCACATTCCTCCAAATCCCCTAGGGGGAGCGTCGCAGCTGGGCACTGAGCTGGGCTGTTCCCGGCTGCCTCTCTGGAAGACTTTAGTCACTCTTGCACACAGCTGCTACATTCCACAAATCAGGATGCATCACTCTTTAAATTTAACGTCAGAGTTTCAAATTGTGATTTCGGACAAACTGTCCTCTGGGCGTCATCAGGTCATTCACAGTTCACTTAATGAGAAAAGATACTAGAAATCTATTCATTTTAAACATGCTTTTCTTTATTATGTTTTTTTTTTTACTCTTACAGCAGCTATTTCTTTTATGACGGGTCATGTAAAGACATAAAATGGCATGTTAGCAAACAGAGTACATAATCTAATAGGATCAGTGACAGTGCGTGGGGCTATCTTGTTGCCAGAAAACAGCTGCAGCAGTCAATATACGAGACCAACTTCATAATGCAATAAATAAATGTATAAGTCAAGCCGGGAGGCCCGGCAAAAAGAACACCCCAGTGAGATTGTGAGAAGAGATCATCAAAACTTAATTTCAAAGATTCTGATGCTTTTATGAGTCAGATACACCTTTCTTCCTCCTTCCTTATGAACTGTCAATCACAGGTGAGAATCAGTTGAGTCAGGTCTACACCTCGACATTTCTATAGTTTATTACAGAAATAATGCAACTTGCCCTCAACTTTAATCAATAAGGAACGCCCCCAGAGATTAAATTTAAGGTTAAAAATTAAAACGTGAACTCCTCAGTGAGATGCGCCGTTGTTTTGAGAGATTCTCACTGCCTCTCGAAATCGACAAACCACCTGGAGATAAAAGCTGAATCCAGACACCTGCCACTCACTGTTGTTTCATTTACGCTTCTCTTAATGTTGTGTGTGTGATGTGTGTCTGCGTGCGTGCATATGTGGGTAAGTTTGCGTTCTCTAAAGTGTGTCTGTAAATACTAAAGGCCAGGCCATTTCATCAATTTGGTAAATGCCACGCAGTATATCAGTCTAACTGCAAACGTCCTGGGCTACTTCCATATTTGCAATAGCGAATGCCCGTCTCCCATTAGAGCTTGCTCCTCCAGTGCTCTCTGAGAGCCCAAATAACACATGCTTGTCTGCACAAATGTGCACCAGCATACACACACACACACACACACACACTGCATGTCTGATGAGCTGACACAGAAAACTAGATTTATTAAATGGAGGCAGAGGGGGGATGCAGAATGTTGGGGGTGAAATTTCAGCTATGGACACAGGTTGCTGTAGACAAAAGCAGGCAAACACACACATGCACACACAACACAAGAGTTCCACGTCCATCTGCCCGGCCGCCCACCCCTGCACAGACACACTTGCCTCTATAAAGTGCATCACTCTCCTCGAAGCGATCTGTTTATTTCAGACCTGTGACACAAAAGCCACAGCAGCATACAGGCTTATCTCTGCACATCCCCTGAAACGTAGTGCGGCCCCCAAAGAGCTCCCCAGTACTCCATATGCCACTTTCAATTAGTTCCACAAAGAGAGCCTTCTGCTACCAAAAGGAAGATGGGAGCTCATTACTGAATTCCTCTCTACTCTCAGCTTTAAAATATAGATCAAGAGGATATGTTTGACTTCCGTGGTCTTGAATGTGCCACTCGCCAACCATGCCACACCAGTCCGGAGCAGATGAGCGCCGTCTCAAGGATTACCCACTCCTCAGTTTTAACCACCCCAGCAGCTTACCCCCAAGTCTCACTATACGTTTAATGGTCTTTTTCTCGCAGATTTCTCCCTGCTCCATCTTTCTAGCTCTCATTAAATAGGCTCCTTGAAGCCAGCTGACAGCATTAAGCTTACGAATATGAAAATATCAGTTCCAATAATCTGACAAGAACACACAAAAGAAGCAAAGTAGGAAACGTAGGTATCATGTCATGCAGGGGTAGTATTATAGTGAGGATAGACAAAAAAGGCAGGAGCTGATAAGGAAATGCAAATTCATGCAGGTATTTTAATGAATATAAAGCTTAGCAGAGCAGCGAAGTGGGGAGCTTTTATGAAAATTAACCTATATATGGAAGTTCAAGGTTAGTTCAATACATTAAAATTCAGTGATTCAAAACACTCATTCAAAACAACTAAGAAATATGTACCATAAATGTTACCTTGGGGAACAGCTCAGTCCACTCCGAGATTAGTCAAGGGATCTATGGTATTCCTTATCTGGCCAAAGCACAAAAATACAAATTCCACAAAAGGGTAGCAATTCTGTTTTCTATTCACAAATCTGTTTATTTTTGACTGATAATCCCATTAACCACACATAAAGTAGTCCTCCATGCCTAAGACAGTGTTGTGTATGGGGATCCAATATAAATGTAACCGGCTGCCTAAAATCCAAATGTGCTGTGACATCCACATCTACAGTACAGACAATGTGTTTATACACTCAGTTAACAACCTCCATTAGTGCCATCCTCAGTGGAATGTAACCGGTAACAAACAGGCAGTTAATTAGAAGCTGCTGGCTAAAACTATAGAGAATGACCATCAGGGATCATGCAGGCGAGACACAACACTATGGTAACTTTGCTGGAAAATCTTCATCATGTTAGTCAAGAACTTCTCTGTCAATCAGTCAGATTGTATGGCGGCATCAGACACCAGTGGTTGAAATTTCAGGGAGGCCACTGATGGAAAATCAGCTTGAGGAGAGGATAGGAGGAAGCAGAGAGTGGGTAAATGTTAGTGAGCGAAAAGGTTAAAGGGTTTTGATAGTGTCTGATTCACTTTCTATGCAAATCGCAAGAATCACAGGAAATGCCTTAGCCTTGGCTACAGCTAATTGCCACAGCAATAACAAAGGGAGGCCTCCTTTGAGCAGAGAGGCAAATTAAACATTAGTTGAGAGTTTTCTTGGAGACCAAGGGATGTTGTAATTACCCAGAAACCAACACATCAGCACTTTGCACGCCACATCCCACTCCTGCAGCCTGGTGGAAGAAAACAAATGTAGTTCATATTCTGGGAGAGAGGAGTTTTAACAGGAGGGCGAGTGGAAGAGAGGAGTGCCAGAAAAGAGATGCGGAAGAGGCAACGCAAAGAAAGGTGCAAGGTACTGAAGGGCACAGAGAGGGACGAGAGCAAAAAGAAGGGGTTGGGGGAGGACAGAGATGGAGGAGAGAGGCAGGGGGATAATGAAGGGGAAAGGAGGTGGAGAACGATAGTTCGTATCTCCAAACCACTCTGGGATGCAAGTGAGGCATTAAAATGTACACCCATTATTAGCATTCTGACCCCACCCCTCTGCTCTGGCCTTTTTCTCGCTCATTATCATCAGGCATGGAGCGCAAGATGCAGGAAACACAAACCAACCTCATTCCCCATTATATTCTTGCCTAAATGTCACAGCAGCCATGAAATGAGAACACAGAACAAATAGTGCGTCTTGGCTTTGTGTGTGTTTAGCAGTCCAGCGGGATGCCAAAGGGTTAACTCTGAGTCTTTATTAATGTGGGTCAGTGCAGCAAAGCATGTTACAGGCGAAAAACAACAAACAAAGCTAGCTCTAGCTGAGGTATGCAACCATGGAAACTTCGTAAGACGCCCTTGGATCTTCTCCTCGTCTCGCCCCTCTAGAGGAGTGAAGCTGAGTCCCTGGTTTAGATAGGAAGGCCCACATTGAGCCTTGAGTGATGCGGTGTGTCCTGGATGGCTGATCCTATTTTTTGTGGGGTGGGGGGATGATCTATTTCTGAGAGCAGTGATAAAGCCTCCAGCCTTTCTAACCTAAATGTTCATTCAAAAGGCCCGTCTCTCCCCGCAGCTAGACCCTGCCCTCTAATTGTCTATCATCCTATTTGTGCCATTTTACCGAATCTACTTAGTCCTCCCGTCAATCTGTCCGTGCTTCCTTTCCAGCCCTTTTGCATGTATGCAATGTGATGTTGATTGCTCCAGAGAGCCTGCAAACCCTTTGAAATGTATGGATGCATGAACTTTTACGAGTCACTAACCACGTCCTGAAAATGTAATCAACCAGCACAGTGCACGGTTGGATGTTTGTTTGCGCATGTACACACAGATGTGCATATAGTCGTGCAAACAGCCAGCCATGTACACAAACAAGAGAAGTTCCACTAAGCCGTGATAGAAGCTGATTTTTTTTTTTTCTTTTTTCAGAGACCGCTCTGGTTGCTGTGAGCTCTTATTGGGATTTATGCTCCAAAAGCAAGGGTTTTGTGTTGTATTAGTCACAGGAGGCTAACCTCTGTCTCACACAAAGACACGCACACATAAGCACATACACACACTCACAAATCCCTACATGTCAGCATGCCAAACTCATAAAACATACACTCACTAATCAGCATGTTGTAATTTAGCTAGCCTCGATATTAAAAGGAATTTTTCTTTACCCCTATTTCTTCTACATGTTTATGTAACGAGGCTTGTTATTTTCTGACTTTTAATATCTCCCCTCATATAACTGTAAGCTATGTGAATAACTGCCTTAATAGGCCATGGGTCCTCAAGGATTGGTTACTTTTAGGCAAACCAGAGCTCTAGTGATGCAGTCTTTATGAGCAATACAGAACGGTGATGTCACTTAATTGCTAAAATTGGAGTTGAGTCATGCCTGTCAGGAGACACTTTATGTTACAGGGTAACCTAAGCTGCAAAAGGGACAAAATAACAGCATTCTGGGTGATGTAAAACGTTAAGACCCAAATGAAGCTAAAATAGACAAAAAAAAAAATTTGAATTGAATTGAAACAATTAACATTGAGGCCGCCTTTTTAAAACGCAAAATCAAAATGCCTTTTGATCACTGAACGAAATCGTTGAGTTTCAACTTTGCTAAAGACTTGTTCCTAGTAGTAGTAACCTACTGGCGAGCCAGCACTAGAGTGTGTAAGATCTCCACTTTCTCATCACCAGGACCAAAGACTATCCCATAAAGGCACAAAAACCCACAGGGGGAGATCAAAGCTTGTGTGATCCAGTCGCTGTTGCACCAACCCCAGCCTGCTCTCCCACAGCGGGGCTTCCTATTACAACTGGGAAGAGGAGGAATACTGACCACATCTCATCTACACATTAAATCGTCCAGATCTTTAGGCATGGCTTAATCCTCCCCCCAGCTCATCTCCACCCCTAAACCCTTGCAAATTAATTACCATTCCACTTTGCATTCCAATAATTTCCATTTGACAGCACTTGCATGTTTTTGCAGGCATGAATAGTCATGAGCTGTACATGCCCTCACAACAGACTAAGATAGATAACAACTGGTTGCATTTTTTTTTTCCAGGACCCGCAGTATTTTTTATCTTTCTTTTCTATTTTTACCCAGGCTTGAGAGATAACATCCATCTGCTTCCTAATGTCCCCACTTCTTCGTTCAGCTTCTTCCAAACACCAGTTTAAAACCCATGTTTGTGCTCTCTGAACTTCCCCTCATTCTCCCCGGTTTGCTTCAGCAGATGAAACAAGAGGACAAGCATTGGGCCTTGTTTTCTTTTTCTCAGTGGAAAGGCATCTCAACAGGCTGGCTATTGACCACATCCACCAGGAGAGGGAGTGGGTCAATGTAACTAAAAGCAGGGGACCATTTTGGAGCACTTAACTATAATCAGTAAATGTACCCAGGTTGCAATTAGCACAGGGCCACCCTGAGAGTGTTCGTTTTGCTCACAGGTTTTTTGTTGTGTTTTTTTTTGTTTTTTTTTTTGGTGCTTCATTCTGCTCCACAGGAACTTTGTAATGCAAATAACACTCTCCACATTCAGCTTAACAAAGGGGAATAGAGGTGGGACTTGTGCTGTGTTTTTGTGGTATTTGTTTCCAATGTTTGCCTGAAATGATTTAGCTTTTTCTTTATTGATAAATTACATTTCTCTATTGTTTAGAAACATTTTAAAAACTAGACTCTAATGATAAGAGCATTCTGATGGCTGTCATCTGCAGAACATTTTGCACTGCAGTGCATGTTCAACTATTAGTTTTGCATCTTAAGACTTGTCTTAACTTCTCGTTATTTTTAGGCACATACTTTTTTTTTTTTTGCAAGTATAGACCTAAACAATTGATTTAGAAACAGGATAATTCTTTTGTAAACCTCAAAACAAACAGAAGATAGAACAGAAGTGTGACAAGTCGCTGGTGCCCTGCATTGAGTCTTTCCGTGCGCCGATACACACCACAAATCATTTATGATTCACTGCACTTAGTCATGCTTTCGCTAGCATTTCCCTCTGCCCTGTGAAGAAAAGGCAAACAAAACAGACTGACAGAAGAAGAGACAAACAAACAGGCCGCCTTTTTAACCGATGCTGGCATTTCATTTCAGAACAGGTGCTGCAGCTATGATTGATTTGAGCTGCAGTGTGTGTTTATGATTCAAAGAGGAACGTCGAGCCATAAGAGGTGCAAATGAGTTTAAGGAGTCAGTCGAGTTCGTTCCTACCACAACAATGCTTTTTTTTTTGACGCATTCGAGAACAAAAGATTCAACTTCGTCAGCAGCATGGGGCGCCTGCGATGTTTGTGGGTACAGATAGCTTTGAGACACATAAACCTGTTAGCGTACATAAACACACATAAAGGAGTGCATGATAAGAGTCTGACCTCCTTTCTCCCTAACCACCTGTTGATGCATGAAATGAAAACAACAGATGAATATTTGTATGTTATTTGCAGGTGTAAAACGCTAGAAGGAATTCTAAAAATAAGTTCATAAAGTGCCTAAAACTTTTAATTTTTTTTTATCTTTGACATTAAATGCATCTCACAGCTCCAGGGTTCTCTGAATGTACTTAATCCTGCTAATGCAAAGCGTATAATCGAACATTCAAAAACTTCACACAAAAATATACTGTGGCATATTTTGTACTAAAGCTCTCCCCTTGCAGCCAGCTGTGACGGATGAGTCTTTGAGATCGTTTTTGACTCCAAGATGTGATGATTGAAATGCCATGAAGATCCGCATGAGGGACAAAAGGTCAGAATAGAGGAAATTAAGAAAGGAAGGGAGGGATAGAAAGAAGTAGAACGTCACAGGCTCACGAAGGATGACAACGGATGGAAAGTTGCAAAAAGAAGCACAGAGGTTAGGAGGGAACAAGGCATAGGATCGCTAATGTGAGGTCACTGCTGCTTTCTCAGCTGTTTTTCCTCTTTGACCTGAACACAAAGTCAGAAACTCTTCGAAAACTTTCCTTCACATACTCTTTGAATAGAAACACACCCAAAAAAAAACTCATCTTTGTTTCTCACTTTGAATTTGTCACCATGGTGACACCGAATTAGTTTGGGACTTTGGGCCCTTGGAGACTTTGTGCACTTCTAGCACCTACATGTGTTATGTCAAGAGCTTGGCAACCTTATTGACACAGAATGGATGAAAGGAACAAACTTTTATGAGTTTGTCAGCCTCATTCTATCTTTTGTCATTCGAACATGTTTGAAAGAGCTGGAGCAGCCTCACTGCGTACGACTTGATCGAGAAAAGAAAGTGGTTTAAAAGAAGCAAACATTTTACGAATATCGCTATGACTCAAAACTTATATTAATAGCCTGCCATTGGTACAAAAAAACTATACTTTTTCTGTGCAGAACGGGAGCACAGATGTACAATGTACACAGCTGTTAACAGGGTGCAGATGAAAGCCAATTTGGGTTTCTTTGTGTAGCCGAAAGCTTCAGTTGGACCATAGATCCCTGAGGAATAAAGACAGAGGGGAACAAGGAAAAAAAAGGAGGAAGGGATGGAAAGCAAAAAAGGGAGAGGAAGGTGAAAAGAGAAGGAGTTTGGGATTGGTGTGGGGGGCTGGGATGGAGGAGGTTGATAGGGTGTCCAGGCCCACCTGGGCAAACAATAGAAGTGAGATGAGAGTGTGGCTCAAGGGCCCTCCCTGTCCCTAAGGTGCACAGCTGTCGGTTGCGGGGGGGCAGGAAGGACGATCAAAACAGCCCTGTTATAGTTCAGGTGTTGAACCTGCGAAGGCAAATTATTTTTTTTAACCAGAGCCCTCGTTACCATGACGACTTCAGAAACAGCGACTCTTTTTAAAACTCGAGAACTGATGCATGTTAATGTTCATTCATGTCAACAAAGCACGCAACGAAAGTCACAGAAACTTGTAAACCCTATTAAAAGATGCAAGGACGTTTAATTTGTCACCTAATTTAAATGCATTCCCAACTCAACTAAGAGAACTTTTATGCGCCTTATTTGTAAAGTAGCTTGCACAGGAGTTCCACAATTGTGTGTTGTACATACTCAATGCAAAGTACTCAGCTTGAAGACGTTCTTCTCAGGAAGTTGCAAACCCTCACAGGAAATTTTCACGCTCACAGCTATTTTTTAATAAGTCATGCCACTAAAGTTCAAGAATAATACTTGCAGCTTGTCTTTGGTGACTAATCTGCATAAAACCAGTATAATGATGTAAATGTGATCATAAAAGTAAGTAAAGGAAAAAAACTGTATGCGTGCAAAGTACTGTACAAGAGTAACTGTTCATTTTAAAGACAATGTGCTACAGATTCTGGTCGTATCGAAAATCGTTGGATTGATGTTGCTGCTGTCTTGCTTTGTTTAAAGTGGTGATATAAGATATCCAGTTATGCTGATGGAACACACCTAAAGATGTTTTGATGTCTAAGTTCATATCAGGTCAGTGAGGGGATTCTTTGTGCCAGATAGCATGCTTTTACAATATAGATGTCCTAAGTATGCACAATATTGGATTTTTGGACGATATTTTTTTTATCTGATATGCTGATATGTTCAAACTTATTTGGCCGATAACCAATACCAATATTTTTTTAGACCTATTTACAGAGTCTACATAGCTTTCTCTGCTGTGGAATTAAAATACTACATTATTCTGCATGGTCTTTGTCAGTTTGGCCTGCTACCAAATGCAGATG
>JARVGQ010000002.1:19303192-19313865 GCA_031762355.1 Hypsolebias martinsi | reverse complement strand
GATCAAAACTAAATTGTTGAAAAAATACATATAAATTAGTTAAATATGAAATGTACTAGAAATTGAAAATTGTGATTGGTTATTCATTTTTCTTTTATTCATATATGATTATTGTTTGAATTGATTGTTTGAATTGTTTGTTTTTAAAAAAGGGGCAGATATAATAAGATTTCTTCTTCTTTCTGCCTCCTTTCATTTTATGTTTTGTTTTCATTTAATATGTGAAATTGTTTTGTGTTTTACTTTGAAATGAATAACTTATTAAATAAATAAATTCTGCCTACCGAGGGGGGGGGGGGGGGGGGTCGCCCCCGGGAGTTAATAAAAACAATCTTTCTTGTTTCTCTCTTGTTAAAACTGGAGTTTAAACTATCGTTAAACCTACGTTGACATTGGATATGTCACTGGAAGACTTCTTCAGTATGCCCAAAAAGAAAGATAATCGGAAAAAGAACAGCAGGTTGGCGGCTAGCAAAGTGCTAGCTAACCCAGACGTTGAGCCACCGGAGCTGATTAAAGAGGATAAGCCAGAGACCTACACTGAGCCCAGGAAAGAGGCTGCCTGCCCCATTATCGGCAACATAGTGGTTCAGCATGTGACGTGAGAAGATGCTGGACACTAAACTTGCTAAAATCCTGAAACCAGCCACAGAGATGTCAGAAACGCTAGACAAGTTGGTGGACAGACTGGGGACTGTGGAACAACGGGTATCTGACTTGGAAGATAACGCAGCAACTAATGCACCATGGCTAGAAATGTTGGAGTCAGAGTTGATAAAAATGATGGAGAAACTTGAGAACTACGAGAACCTGAGTTGACAACAAAATGTTAGAATTATTGGATTGAAAGAAGGCATAGAAGGCAATAATCCATCCAGGTTTTTTGAGAAGTGGATTCCCGAGGTCTTAAACATGGACGTGCAAAGAGAGCAGCTAAAAACAGAATGAGCTCATCGTGCGGGACCTCTAACAGGATCCAACAGTGACCAGAGACCACGTGAGGTCCTGGTAAGGCTCCAAAACTACACAGACAGACAGAAGATTCTACATGCAGCAAGAAAAGATAAAATCATGGTGGATGGTCAGGTGGTGTCTTTCTACCCGGAATTCTCTGCAGAGGTTGTCAAATGGAGGTCCTCCTTGATCATGTTCACAGTTCCAGGAACCCGTCTCAAGTGCAGAGGTGACAGGGCCTTCTCTGTCGCAGGCCCAAGACTGTGGAACGAGTTACCTCTGCTTGTCAGACAGGCCTCCTCCCTCACAGTTTTTAAATCTTGCTTAAAAACACACTATTATTTCCTGGCTTTTGGCAATGTGTGATCTGTGCTGAGCCTGTGTGCATCACACTGTGTTGGTCATGTTGCTTTTGTTATTATCCATTATTGTTTTTCTTTCTTTCTTTTTTTTCTTTGTTTTTTATTTGGTTTCCCGTTATGCAGTTTGTTGCTGTGTGCTTTGGTCTCTCTGTCCCTATACAGCACTTCGGTGTGCACTGTCACTGTTTAAAGTGCTTTATAAATAAAGTGGTATGGTGTGGTATGGTAAAAAGGCTTTAAGATTAGATTTAAAAAGCTCCATATCAGTGATGCAAGTCCTGAGGTAGCTGGTTCCAGAGTCTGGGTGCAACAACAGAAAAGGCCTGGTCACCCCATCTTTTGTAGTTGGACTTTGGGACAAAACCACAGCATTTCCATATAAACCTGCTCTTTTTCTGATTCATGCTCAATAATCCAGGTAGAAAAATCCAACAAAGTTAAGTCAGGTCCTCTGGACAGTTTCTTTGTGTTGAAGCATTTCATCTTTCATCCAAAAGACTGTCAGTCCGATCGAGGAGCTGCAACAAACAGTCCTATAAACAATTATTTTTTGTTTATTCATCCCAGTAAACATTGAAAAACCACTAATGTTTCCAGAGGTCATTCTCATGTAAACAGGGCCATGGTCTCTCCAGCGTGTCCTGGGTCTTCCCTGAGACCTCTCTCCAAGTGCACATTTTAAACTAACTGCAGTTTTAAGTGACCAGCCTAGCTAACATCAACACACAGAGAGTTCCAGTAAAGACTGGTTTATACTTCAACAAGACGTAATCAGATCTGTCATTACGTAGATTCGGACGTCTTTGTCTCGTGGAGCTTTCATAGTCAAGGAGAAGATGTGGGAGATAAATCATTATAATTCCTCCCTCTGCTCTCTCACTGTAGCACACGTTATGCATACAACAGTGATAACAGGATAACTAGAGGTCGTTTTTTTCCACTCAAAAAATGTATTCTCAGACACTGGAAGAGAGGCTTGTGACGTTGGATGAGGAGTTGAAGGAGGAAGATGGTCTGGTATTATTTTTTGTTAACCACTGGCATCAAGAGAAGACGTGAACATTGGTGGCTCCCTGAATAGGATCAGATGTGAGCAAGGAGATATTGTATGCACGAGACAGAGTGTCAGGAGGTATAACCCAGCCTTGATCCAGCTGGGATGTAACAAGGCGTAGGTGACTCATTCAAAGTACTTCCATTGATCTTCTTCCTCTTATTCTGCAGTCAGGTCCCAGGGGCAGTAGCTTTAACTGGGAGGTCCAGGCATCTCTTTCCACAGCCACCTCTTCCAGCTGTTCTGGGAGGACTCCAAGGTGTTCCCAGGTCAGCTGAAAAACAGTCTCTCCAGCGTGTCCTGGATCTTCCCCAGGATCTCCTGCCAGATGGGCATGCCCGGAGCACCTTTGTAGGGAGGCATCCAGGGGGCATCCTTGGCAGATGCCCAAACCACCTCAACTGGTTCCTATGTATGTGGAAGAGCAGCGGCTCTACTTCAAGTCTCTCCCGGATAAATAAACATTTCACCATATAGCTAAGGGAGAGCCCAGCAACCCTGAGAAAACACTTTTCACCTGCTTGTATCCACAATCTTGTTTTCTCTGTCACAACCCAGAGTTTGATTTGTGTTTGGTCGTTATATTTATTATTTGCTATGATTTTATGTCTATACTGTATTCTGTTTTTTTTTGTACTTTGTATTTCATTTTGTATGTTGCCTATGTGTTGCCTGTTGTTTGTTTGTTTGTACAGCACTTTGGTTGGCCTTGTCGCTGTTTTAAGTGCTCTATAAATAAAATGGTATGGTATGGTATGGCATGTCTGTTTGTTTGTGCTTTACTTGGACGGGCTGTACTGACATATAATTTTGTTGTTCTTCGGTGCAATGACAAAGCTGATTCTGATTCTGAAAACAATTTGATTTATTTTGTACATTTTTAGAAAAAGCATTATTGTAAAGAAATCAAGTTACTAAACTTCATTGAACCTTTTGAATCAAAGACCAAAAACATACATTTGTCTCAGTTTGTCATTTTATTGCAACACCCAGAAGCAAATAAATATGACTCCTTCAGCTTTTCATACAATCTGCAATGAAACTCTCTCCAGCTGTTCCTGTCAACGTTAAGGCTGGTTTACAGCGTGTGTGTTTAAGAGAGAGAACCTGCATTGTAAGAGGATGATGTGTGTTTTTCTGCACAAGTTCACGCTCTGTGATTTCAGAACAGTCTTTGGGGCTTTGGTGGCCTCATCCCCCAGATTCTGAGGCTGAACCTAATGCAGGCGAGCCGTGCATGGAGGAAAGAGGACAGGGAGCGGAGCGTGAAGAAGCCAGGCAAGAATGTTCAGAATGGAGGGAAGCAGAAAGGAAGAACAAGAGGTTTTAAAACAGAACATAAACTCAGACAGAAACAGAACAGAGAAAGTAAAGAGAACAGAATCAATCAGAATACTTTCTAAACAATCTGAAGTGGAAATAATGAGTAAAAGATACTCTGTCAGATTAGAGATAACATATCATGGGTAGCACAGGGTCCCATCTTGCTTCACTGCTAATAATAGGCTGAGACATGCATCAAACAAGGTTAAAGGGTCGTAATGCTGCCCTGGTTTTCATCACTCTTTATTGTTGGCTCTGGGCTGTACAGTGTCTGTGAAATGTCAAAGGAGGCCGAGGCAGGCAGGAGGAAAAATCAATGCACTTTGGAAACACTGTTTGGCTCCTGCTCTTTGTTTTCAGCGCACACAAGCAGTAACACAAACACTCAAGAGCATGACGCAAAGCTGTTCTGACATTTTACTTGAAATAAATGGGTCTGAAATGTGCTTTCAGCTGACACCGACTTCAACTTCTGCAAAAAAATTGTTAACAAAAAACACGGGCATGCTATTTTTTAACAGTTAGAAATAATATTACAGCTTTTTGTAGAGACAAGTATAAGCAATACTACATTGTACTTTGATAGTAATGCAGTATATTTACAGTGGAGGACATGAGACTATCTGATCAAAAAAATGATAGTTTTTCAAAAATCTGATCTCTTGTTGTCTTTAAATGTGGCCCAGAGCTTGTAAAACTCATTCCTGATCTTAAATCTTTGGATGTTCTTGGAAGCATGTTCTCAGCTCATAATATCCAGACGTTGGAACTCCATTGTTCGTGTAAGGATATTCCAAGCATCTTTGAGTATTTATATACAAATATAATGTATTATTATTATTATTATTATTATTATTATTATTATTATTATTAAGTTTACCTTTTCACTGAAGGAGTTAGACTTTACTCCATTAAACTTTTAAACATAAACAATTGTTTCAGTATAAATTTTAAACTAATTTCATTTCCATATGCACCGTATGAAGCCTAAATAAAAGGCATAATTCATTTTAGCATCATGTGGTACTGAAGGTTGTGAACATGAATTTTTTATCCTTTTAATTATTATTATTATTATTTTTTTTTTTTTTTTACAGAAAATAGGCTCATGAAGAGACTGCAACATTACTAAATTGTATAGTTTCCTGGAGGTATATGAACTAAAAGACAGTTAATTAAGTCATTGAGCTGATCATTCAATTGGAAAAAGTGCTTTTCTTCTGCCGCTGTCAAATTAAACTTGGGTTACATGGAGCAGCAAAGTGGCTGACAAATAGCTTCAGCAGCACAATATTAATATTGTGCTGCTGAAGTCTTTTTCACTGTTTTTATTTTGGCTTTCTAAATCAAATAATTACGGTACTGCCTCTTCCAAAAGTGAGTGTCGTTCTGTTCAGAAGAGTGTAGACGATGGCATCCCAAGTGAAAGTTTTATGTTTTGCACTCCAGTATATCACAAACCATAAGTTTTGAGTCATATCAACAACCACTTGGATGTGTCTGATTTAACTTGCAGATAAACTTCTAAACTTTAGATTCTGCCTGCCACAGACTATACCGTGTGTTTAAATAGGGCAGCACCAAAAAGCAGAATTTGCGTGAATAGAAAGATAAATGAAACCGCTCTGTTGTCTGCAGAGAACACTAAACATAGAGCCATTTCGATTTTATTTCGCTTGAGTTCTGCTTTTTCTGTTATTCTTCTGCCGCAGGTGTTCAGAGATGGAGGGATGAAGAATTTAAAGAACAAACCCACCAGACTTGATGGGTATAAACCATCCAGACAAGCGAGGGTCTTCCATCAGCTTTTGAAAAACTAATGACTGCCCCAACACGAGCTGAAGATTGAAATGAAACGACGAGGAGAACGCGCAGTGAAATAGGTAGGTGATGGTCTGAAAATGGGTGCAATCCTTCTATTTCTCCCAAACTCTTTGTCTATTGTGGAAACGAATAGGGAAGAAAAATCCTCCTTTCTGATCTCATTGTTGAGGGTGACGGTGAGTAATATCTGCATTCCTCAAATACTGAATGGCTTTATTACAAAAGTTATTTTTCTCTCCTGTTTGTACTTCACCTTTCTCATCTTGTTAAAACAGCTCATTGGTTAATGTAAAGATCCATGATCCTTTCAGCATATTCCATATTTGTCTGTCTTGGAACTGTGTATCATACATTTTGTACCCACAAAATTATTGTTTTTTCAAAAGTAGTACACCAACCAACATCACTTTAAGTTTAAATATGCCAAAGCACATTTGGTTTTGTAATTGGTTTTAATAAAAAATAGTAAATCTCAACACATGGGATTTAACAATTGAATTCCTCCGTTGCTCTGCTGGATTCCTTTTCCCTCGTCGCTCCCACTGTATCACTCTCACTCCCTTTGTCTCTTTTTCCTGCTGCAAGGGTTGTGACACCATGACAGAGTGCTATTTGGCACAGCCACTTTTCAGCCTAGGCCATAACAGCAAGGGTACATTGCTTTCTGTGCCACTGTAGCACATATAACCTTCCCTCGTCACTTCTCTCTCTTTTTTCCCGTCCTCTGCCCTTCTTTGACAGAGAGATGAGTGGCTGTGGCATTGCATGCCTTTGTAACGGAGCCTGAGTACCACTCTTTCAATCTGCAGGTGCAACAATGTACAGTTAATATTCATATAGTGAAAACTCATGTTTGAATAATCTAAACGTAATGCAATAAACTCACAGTCATCACCGGCTGCTTCATGAATAGAAAAATTGTTTTCCTCAACAGTTCATTGCACAAATGTGCAGCACATATTGATTTAAATGCTGATAGTGACATTGCTACATTAATGTAATGAAACAGCCTTTTAGCCTGGAGGGAAAGCTTTTTTTTTTTTACTCTATTGATTCCAGATGGAATTATTTAGCAGTAAAATGTACGAAGGCCGACCACAGAGTTTGGGTGAGCTGGGCTGAAGTCTATAATTACCCAAGAGACAGAGGGGGTGAGGAGGGAGAGGTGGTCATTTAGATAGGATGTTAATTGTAATTACCGCTCTGATGGGATGTTGCCATGGCGACCTCAGCCACTCGGTCTTGGCATGGCCATGGAGGCTGTGGATGTGATGAGTGTGTGTGTGACAAAGGTTAAACATGAGACTTGACTGTCCACAAACAGCAGTGCCACTCAGAGTCCATTTGCAACCTTCAGCATCTTCATGCTGCAGATATCCCTCTCCAGCTCCTCGTCCTCTCATGCCCTGCACGGCTCTTCACTCTGCCTCCATCTTTTGCCCTCTGTGCTCCATCTCTTATTTTTAACTTTCACTTACGTAGATCCGTCACCTCCTTCTCTCATCCATCTCTATTCCTCTGTTCTCACTCACTCTTGCATGATTTCTGCACCGCCGCTTCCATCTCTCACCTCAGATGTTAATCACACGCAAGTAGTTCAGACAGGGGTGTACTCACTTCGTTTCTGTTTATGGCATATCGACCAAAGGCTGTTCAGTTTTCTACATTAACAAAGTAGCTGTGTGCAAAAGACTTTTAACCCATTTGTGTTTTTAGAAATTGACCTTGCGATTTTGGTTATCATACTCATTCTTTCATAAGTATATTTTCTGAAGCTGAAGTTAGGTTAGTGGTCAGCTGTGACTGAATGTTTATTTTTAACATGTTAATAGAATGGCATTTTTCTTTAAAGCACAGTAACTACTGGGCCGTGGTAGATAGGTGGTCAGTGTCACAGACTCACAAACCAGAGGCTGCGGGTTCAAGCCCAGATTGCATCAGATAGGACATCTGATCTAATAAAAAAAAAATCATAATAATGGTGTGAAGAGGATGGCTGTAAGGTGAGAAGGGAGGCCATCGAAAAAGGAAATAAAAAAAGAAAAAAAAAGATAGGACATCTGGTAAATCTTTCATGCAGGTTAGCTCACTGTAGCAACCCCTGCCGTTGATAAAACAACTGCAACTCTGTCTAGGACTCTTTTAAAACACTGAGCCAAGTTTTTCCATGGGAGACTGACTCCATTTCAAATGATCTTGTGTGATCAGAGAAAGCATCTTAAATAGATTTTAAACATAGCTAAACAAACATGTTTTTTTGGCTTTCAAAAAAACCTCTTCCCATTGGAGTTTCCATTTCCTGTTTTTTTTTTTTTTCCTCCCTTCTGGCAACATTTGCAGTGAAGGACTGCACGGTCTGTGGTCAGGAGGTTTGCATCTTCTGCCACAGAGATGTAGATACATGTATTGTTAAACAGTAAAATGGAGAACATTTGTTGAATTAAAACAAACATGTTTTTGGTAACACTTTACAATAAGGTACACAAAATTTGATTAACTACTAGGGAACAAATCAGGAGCTAATAGGTAGTTAACCCGTACTTACTGGGGAACACACAGCCAAGCCTTATTAGGGGACTACTGGTTTGTTACCACAGAAAGAGAGGAAACATTCTTCATGTAGGTACAGAATAAACCTTGCACCAGTGAGGTCACAGCTCATAATTGTCAAAAACCTGTTTCTGGGATTACTGGTTTTATTGGATTCTTCCCACTGATCATCAATTTCATAATCTTGTACTGGTGTCATCTTAACTATGTCTGATTATCACTTACAGAGCACCAAATCATTGCCTGGCTATTATTTTGTTCACTGATGTTGTGAAGCATCATACCATTGAGGAGCTAACCATTACTTAATCAATACCTGACCATTACCTTCTGGTTTGTTCCTGTGGTAACAATTTTTAATTAAATGTATCTACTGCAGTTAAAATGACACATTGGTTTTGTTTTGTGTTAAATAAAAACTTTCAAATGTATAATCATTTTTCTTTTTTAATTTTGCTTAATGACATTTAACTCTGCATGCCAGCCCTGAAATTCTGACGCACAGAATCACAAGTCCAAGTGTGAACGGAATCACAGAGTAAACACAATAAAAACATGTATTAGCTGCAGCATTGTTCATTAAAATGACACAACACTATTAACACATTACAGAAAATATACATACGGTAGGTACACAATATTGTAGACGATTGCATTAGCAAGTACTTTTACTTTAATACTTTAAGTATTTTTAAAAGCAAGTACAGGTAGTCCTCGACTTGCGACGGAGATCCGTTCTCACGGCGGCGGCATAAACCAAATTTGATGTGTCGGAACATGCATGGTACGTGGCGTTGTAAACATGTTTTTTTCAATGTAAGACAAAACCAGCGTACATTCTGTACCATAAACATGTACAGTACTGTATTTCCAAGCGGTTAGCTAACACAGTACCCTACATAATTATCAAAAATCACATAAAATACTGCACAGTACATTTCAGAATGAAATAAAACAGTTAAAAAAAAAAAAAAAACAGTACCTGTATCCCTCCGCCACTGGTGCGCTTTGGTTCTCTTGTTCTCTTTTTTCTTTAAAATTCAGTCAGGAGTGTTTACAGGTAAGTCCAACGAACTGAGTTTATGAACAAACAAGAGCTGCTATTTTTACAGGCTGCAGGCAGCTCACGCCACTCCCGAATGAGCTCTGCCAGCTGGCACGGCTTCCCACAACAAAATGGATGCCAGAGAGCGGGAGGAGTCAACAATGTCTTAAAGGGAAAGCGCAGGGTCTTAAAGGGAAAGGTATTAACACCCCACACACAAAAGAAACACATGGATTAAGGCTGTCAAAGTCAATGAGAGATGTGTCGTAACCACGAAACGTCGTAACTCGAGACCATCGTAACCCGAGTACTACCTGTACTTATTTACTTTTATTTAAGTAAAAACATTAATATGGTACTTCTGCATTTACGAGTACATTTTTGTCTGTTAATTTGTACTTTTACTTAAGTACAGTATTGAGTACTTTCGCCACCACTGGTTAATTCTACATTAGCTCCTGATTTGTTCCTGAGGAGTTCCCAAGTAGTTAATCAAATTTTGTGTACCTGATTGTAAAGTGTTACCAAAATAAGACATTTTGTTTTTTATTATCACAAAAAAGCAGTGAATTAAAAAAAAAAAAAAAAAAAAAAATTACGTACTTAATTTTCTGATTCTTATGATCTCATGTGTGCAGTAAAAGCTTTCCGGGCAGACTTATTTACATAAAAATATCTAAAATGGTGTTTATGAATGCTCGACCAGCTCTGAGGGCAGCTATTAGAAGTCTGATTTAGGGTTCTGTCGTTATCTCTTCTGATGCCTCGGTCATAACTGGTTGGTGAGTTAATCAGGCAGATCAGATTGGAAAGTGATTAGGAAAACACACAGGGCCAGAGATCCTTAATGAGCAGCAAGCAGAGTCTGACGATGTAGAAGAATTTTGAAATCATAAATAAAATCACGCCAGATTAGTCATGATTGCGAAGGCTTCGGGATTTAGGGGAGCATGTAACTTTTAAAGCCTTTTGGAAGAAACCAATTTTTGTTAAAAATTTCAATTGGAGTTGCAAGATTTAAAAAAAACAAACAACACAATTGCGATCTTATTGTAGAATATTGTGACGACAACATCCGTTGCGATAAATCCACATCCTGTTATTAAAATGTTCACAACACTCTCCATGTGACCACTGAGGACATTTAGAGGTATAAGGATCCAGCAGATTACCCAAATTGTATTTTTGCACGCAGTTTGTGTTTGTGATTTTTTTTAAAAACCCTTTGTACTATTAATATTGTGCACATTGATATTATCAATATCAATATCAATAAAATATATTTTATTCTTGGCAGCCCTAGTTTAAAATAGTTTTTCCCCCTTTTGAATCAGTGTATTCAACAGTTTGAAAAAATAAAAAATAAAGCATTAGTTTGAAGTGTGAAGTAAAAAAAAGGACTGTAAACACAAAAAACACATAAAACACAGAGAGATTGTAGAAAAATCAGATTAGGATGCAACATTGTTTCTTTAAACCAATGGCTCTCAAACCGGGGTCACCGGACCTCCAGGGGACTGCGAGGGTTTGCAAAGAATAAAATAAATTAATTAATTAAATT
>JARVGQ010000002.1:19265872-19278832 GCA_031762355.1 Hypsolebias martinsi | reverse complement strand
TATATATAACTACTACTTGTACTACTATTCCTACTTGGCTGTTTTTCACTTATCTCGGGGCTTCAGGGTATGGATCCCCCACAATAAATGAGGGACTACTGTATATGTTCATATATTTTTGGACTTCAGGTAAAGTGTCTTAACTTGGCACATTTACTTTAATTCATTTGTATCTTCTTAGTACCATATTATTATTATGTATATAACGTTGCACTGGTTTTCACTAATATTTGAAGGAAAGGTTTGTATTTTATGGTCATACTCTCTGGAGTTCAAAAACATGTCAAGTTTCTTCCTCCTGTAGATGGTTCCTCTCATCAACACAGCCACGGATGCTCTGATGAACAATCTGAATGCCCACGCTGAGTCAGGAGAGGCCTTTGACATCCACAAGTAATCACAAACCATGAGCAGTCAGTGATTAATTTTTTTTTAATTATTTTGTCATATCCATTTTATTTCCTTGGCTCTTTTTTGTAGGTGTTTTGGCTGCTTTACCATGGATGTTATTGCCAGCGTGGGTTTTGGAACCCAGGTGGACTCACAGAACAACCCAGACGATCCATTTGTCCGCCACGCTCAGTTGTTTTTTTCCTTTTCTTTTTTCAGGCCTCTCCTGTTATTTTCCAGTATGTCAAATAACTTTCTTGCGCATGAGAAATTTACATGTGGAAATGAAAGTGTAAGGAAATTGAATGATATAAACACAAACTAGATACTGTCCAGTGAAGCAATCACTATCAGACATCATTTTATAAGGACTAGAAAGTTGGTAATTAGCAATTATGGTAATAATTCTGCAAAACTACTGTAGATTAGTTGGCATTTCAGGTTGAACAAAACATTTCTTTGTGTTTATGTTTATAGTTGCTTTTCCTAATATCATGGCTCCTATTGTGAAATTCATCCCAAATGAAAGGAGGGACAAGATGAATAACTTTTTCATTAACACCATTCAAAAAATCATAAAGCAGAGAGAGGAACAACCCCCTGAACAGGTGGTTTTCAGATTTATAACATTTTAAAATTTATGTTGCATTTCCAGTTTTCTTTTTTTGGCCAAATTTTCTGACAGTTGAATAACATTTGCTTGTAGAGGCGAATAGACTTTCTCCAGCTGATGTTAGATGCTCGAACCAGCCAAGAGAGTGTCTCCTTAGAGCACTTTGACACAGCAAACCCCTCTGATGAGACTGATAACAGGAGCCAGCAGACACAATCAACTTTGGAGCAAGAAGACAAACTCCCTCGCCCAGGCGAGCCAGCTGTGAGGCGTCCACAGAAAAAGGGGATGACTGAAGATGAAATTGTGGGTCAGGCTTTTATCTTCCTTGTGGCAGGCTATGAAACGAGCAGCAACACGTTAGCCTTCACCTGCTACCTGCTGGCGCTCCACCCTGACTGCCAGCGCAAAGTACAGGAGGAGCTGGATGATTTTTTCACAAGACATGTGGGTTTGTTATATAGTATTTCTGTTCATTCAGATCACTTATGTATTTTTATTGATTGTTAATTTATCCACTTGTTTTAACAGGGTTCACCAGATTACACAAATGTCCTGGAGTTGAAGTATTTGGACATGGTTGTGTGTGAAGCTCTGCGGCTCTATCCTCCTGGTTTCAGGTATGATCAGTGAGGTTGAAGGGGTGTACGATTCAGTAAATTCCCTGCTTTTCTGTCATAATTACACTGACAAAACCATTCTTTGGCCACTCGTAGAGAAAAATATAAAAGTTAAGGAGGTTTTATCAACCCCGAAGGACTAATCTTTTCTTTGGTATTTTGTTAAATGAAGATTTGCACGAGAAGTTGCCCGTGACTGTGTTGTGAATGGCCAGTTTCTTCCTAAAGGGATGGCACTGGAGATTCCTGCAGGCTTCTTGCATCATGACCCAGACTACTGGCCTGAGCCGGAGAAGTTCATCCCTGAAAGGTGTTTGTCCTCTCTATATCTAGCAAAAGGTTGATTTGTATTTACTGAGGATTTATAATTTTCATATAACCAGAGCATCATCCAGTCATAATCACACCATAAATGTTATTTTAGCTAGATATTGTTAATGATGACACAGTGTTTAGAGCTGTCATCTCTATGAGGAGGTTGCAGAATCACCTCCTTGTCCGGGGGCCTTTCTTAGTGGAGTATACATGTTCTCATGTGCATACATGGGTTTTCTCTGGGTACTGCGGTTTCCTCACACAGACCAAAAACATGCATGTTCAGTTAATTGTTAATTTTAAATTGTCCCTATGTGAGTGAGAGTATAAATGGCTGTGTGTCTCAATTGTGTCTATGTGGCCCTGTGATTGATTTATGACCTGTCCAGGTTGTACCCCTCCTCTCCCACAATGACTGCTGGTGATAGGCACCATCTCCTTGGGACCCTGAAAGGAAAGGCAGAGAAATAAAATAACTTTACTTCCCTTTTGCATGTTTGAAGTTAGGTAGCTGAGGCAGCATGTCAAGAAGGGAAACCCAGACATCTCTCCTCAGTGACCCTCCAGCTTTTTCTGGGGTATTCTGAGCTGTTCCTAGGTTAGAAGAGAGATGCCAGCCATCATCTGTACTCGTGTACATGCCCAGCAGTCACTGTGCCAGAGGCGGTGTGCACCCTGGACAGGGACGCAAGTCCATTGCAGGGCCTGAGATGCAATCCCTTCTGCAAAATGTTTGGCTTAAAAAAATCCCGAGGGATTCCACCAGAAAGCATCCACTCACGATGAGGAGGTGATCACCTGGCAGCTGTGCCCTTTCTTCACTCACTTTTCAAGGCATTTGATTGGAGGTGTGATACAGATGCAAACTTGATCATTGACCTTTGTCTTAAGGTGACCTGGTATCAACTACAGTACACTTGAAGAGTCCCTAATGTTTGGAACACTTTGTTTGCTACATACAACACATATGTAGCAAAGAAGTCCAGAATCAGGACACAACTTGAATTTAGTTTAGGGAGGCCATTTCTTCTAATCACACCACCTCCCACCACACACACACACACACACACACACACGGGTAACTCAGTCATTGCTCACATGCCCATTGAAGTCCACCAAGACAATCATTAAATCTCCTGATGGCACCCTTTCTGGTACACCATCAATGGACTACAAGAAGGCTGGATATTTCAAACTGCTGTTTACCCTGATGCATGCTCAATAATCCAGGTAAAAAAATCTAAAAAAGCTAAGTCTGGTCCTTTTTGCTTTGTTTTGTTTTGTTTTTTTTTGAATGTCCAGAGGATCAGACTTAGCTTTTTTAGAGGCTGTTTACTCTTCCTAGACAACTTTAGAGTAAAAAAGAGTCCAGCTCTTCTCTCAGAGTTGGGATTCAGAGCCTAATCTGTGTGTGATGATAAGTTCTCATATATCTGGTTGTTGCCGCTCAGTCTCACACCAACATTGGTTCTTTTCCCAGCATTAGGTGATATTTCATGTTCCACAAGCCAGTTTATGATGCCAGAAATGAGCACACACTGGTCCCAAGCCTCACTTACCTCCCAACTCACACATACCCCACATCAACTACTTTTTCTGCTGGTGGTGGGTTTGCATCGAGAGTTTTGGTTAAGCTCGAACAAGGTTCAGAAATTAAAGTTCAACCATCAGCTGCTAACCAGCTTCTTCCTTCCCCTGCAGCCATGATTCACAAAGGTGCCATTTTTTACTTAGTCTGGGTGAGTGGACATGTCTTGTCCCATCAATTTTTTGTTTTTAGTCTGAGCCCGTTCTGAGGTCAGCTTTCCATGGGGAAGCCTTTCATGAACTAATTCCCCGGACAACACAGTCTCATAATCATACTCATACTCCATCACATTAAAATGGCTAATTCATAAAGTACATGTTTCATTGTAGTAAGGGATTTTTTATTTTATTTTTATAGAAAAATTATGCAAAATCCTGCACACAAAATAAATGCAATGTGTTTTTCTAAAATCCAATATGGGTATATATCATTCTACACAGTATATCCTCCTTATATCCTTTGTTTGACCCTCAGGTTTACACCAGAAGCCAGGGCTAGTCGCCATCCATTTGTCTACCTGCCTTTCGGGGCTGGACCCCGTAACTGTGTGGGAATGAGACTTGCCCAGCTGGAAATCAGGATGGCTTTGGTGCATTTGTTCCACAGGTTCAGCATTGAGGCCTGTTCTAAGACTGAGGTGGGTTGGGTCAGCAAGAAAGCAACAATACAGTATTATACTAACACTGTTATTATTATTTTTCTTTTTCAAACAAAACCAGTTTGTTTCTGCATTTGTGTTGTAAATGTACATCTAAAAAAGGTGGAGCTATAAAAGCGAATATAACTTTGTGAATTTTATATTTGTTTTGTGATTTTCATGACATTAAAATAAAAATGCAGCTAATTACTCTTGATTCATACTATGGATTAGTAAGAGTTATTACTTGTACTTACTTGACCTCTGAAACTATTTCCTGTTGTATAGAGTAATTTCTTTAGTCTGACAAAATTTTGGGGGCCATAAACATTTATAAGTTTTAAAGCTATTGATGTTTTTACATTGAGCAAAACATCAGTTATTGGACTAAAGTTTCAAAATGCATCTGTCAGCACCTTCAAAATGTGGTTCTAGTTACAGTTACTGTTACTCTAGTTACAGTACATTACAGTAGTGTAATATTTTGTAGTACTGTACTTCTTTGCAAACGTAGGTGTAAAACGTTTCATTTTCTCTTTTTTTTTTTCTTTTTTCTAATCATTTAGGTTCCTCTGGACTTGAAATCGTCTAGCACTCTAGGACCAAAAAATGGCGTATTTGTGAAAATCATAAGAAGAGAGAAGTGAGAAGAGCATAAAAACATTACAACTTTCGATCATTTACATTTCTTTAATAGAAGTGTCGGAGACTCCAAATTTGGAATTGAAGGGTATTACTGCTTACATTTAAACCTTTTAATTATAGGCGGCATTTTCTGTAAAGAACAGACGTTTCTGACATTTTTTTTAATCTTCTGCATTTGCACACATAATCTTCAGTTAAACCTATTTATCAATTTTTGTCAGATTTTACATATTTTTTTACATAAAAATGACATGTAGTATATAGGAATCCTCTTTCATCTTCTTTTGGCTTTTCCTCTTCAGGGGTCTTCACAGTGAGTTATCTTGCTCTTCAGTTTGATCATTTGCACAACAGATTATTTTGCAAATGAGCTGAATGATCAATAAATGGCTTCTTGTCTTTGCACAATCTGTTGTGTCAGATATTACAGATGTTACGAGGTTGTTTTTTTTTTTATATTTTCTTTCAACAAAATAAATGTAAGAGTAAAATACTCCCTCTGATCTAGTTTTCTTCTGTTTATCATGTCTAACATGATTTAAAGCTTTTATAAACTTTACCTCTGACAAATCACAAAGGGATTTTTTAAAATGTATATTTGTTTGCAGAATTATGAACATTTCATAAATCTTCTGTTATTGACCAATAAAAAAAAAATCAAAGCTGACAACGTGCTCACATTTGTTCTGCTTCTTGTGTCTAAGAGATAAATAAAACACTGATCCAAACAACAGGTTATGACAAAATATTTTTGATGGGACTCATTTTTTATTTGTAAAACCTTGAAAACCGTGCATTAATATTCAAGAGATGCATTCGTCCTTTATTAAAACAACTTTTAATTAACAATGTGAATTTGTTAAATGTGCAAGGGACAAATGAGTGATTCAGAATAGGAGACAACTGACAAATTTTTGTAGGAAAGGAAAATTATAGTTATTTAAATTGTGCCGAACTGATTTTCAACAAGTACAATTACCTGTACTTAAATTGTGTTTAAAATCAAATTTGTTTAAAATAATTTGTATTCTTATATAATAACTGATAAATAAATTATATTTAATCATGTATTGTTCCAAAATCATTTTAAATTTACAGTAATTGATCTCACCTGCCTTTGATTCTGACTAAATGATCATCCAGATTTTAGTTTTAATTTGATTAACTTTTTTCCCCCCTAAAATGTTTACCGGTAGATTGCTTCAACCCCATTCGGTGTCCTGCATGTGGGTCCTTTTCAGATGTTCATGTTTGATATAAGTTGAGGGAATGTACCAGTATGGTCCATAAAATCTGCAGGGGTGGGTGTTGTCTTGGAACAAGTCAAAAGGCCACAAGCAAAAATCCAAGCAATAATTGACACGTTTTCTTGAGACAAAAAAGACAAAACAACCTTAGATTACTACAAGATGGGTTCTGTCACTGCCATGCACTTCCATTAAACGGATAAAAATAAATTTGTTTTTTGTTTGTTAAGGTAGCAGACAAGACACATATTTAAATACAGGCTCATCACCATTTATCATGCACTGTCTATTATTTCTTATAAAAAGCTGAGAATGTTTTTCCATCATGGAGACTATTGGAGACTTTCCAAATGCATTCAACAATGAAGTCGGCTGCAGAAATTCTGTGATGCTCAGCCTCACCTTATTTTTTTGGGTCTCCTTTATTGGTAAGTGAACACTCATCTTTGTACTTATACTGCTTTCTCTGCTGTAATTTTTTTTTTTCATTTAATAGAAATTCCAATTTATTTTCCTGATCAAAACTTGACCCTTTTCATCTGCAGGTATTCAGTCTATCCCCTCTCAGTCCTCTCTCGATGCGGAATCAAACATCCAAAGCCAGTGCTGTTCTTTGAAAGTTTACTAATGTTCCAGAAAGTAAAAATCAATGATTTATAGAAGTTAAAAGTACTGTATCTGATTTGTCTCACCTGGTGTCCAATTTAACATTGACATTACCCAAATATTACCATGTCGCCAAACTCAGAAGAAAAAAAAGGACAAATGTTGATGTTTGTTACTTTTTTCTTCCTTTTTTAAAGGGCTTTTACAAACCTCTTTCTGATATAAAGACACATGGAAGAGTATGTGGGTACGGTAAGTAGACCTTTTCATCACCACTGCCTATTAGAATTAGGGACCAATATTAATTTGAAAGTACTCACTGTACATCTATAAAGACAGGACAAAATAAATATGAATAAAGGGGAAAAATGGCTTATAATTTTCCTCATATTGATTGTTAAAAGTGTTTCAAAATCTAAAGGTTTGTGTTCAAAAGCCAACTATAACACGCACTTGTTTAACTCCAGAAACAGCCAAAGTGACTGAAAGTAGGTCAAACGTTAAACTTCATGCCCATATTTATTTACTGACTCAGTTCACCTCCAGCCTGGTGTAGATCAATAATGTGACTCGAGCTTCCATGTCTTTTTTGGTGGATCCAGCCGTGTGTCTTGTTTACACTGAGTCCACGTTCATATTTCAGAATGGCATTCCAAATATCTGGAAAAATACTGGAATAAACTTTTTCAAATTGCAACATTTGATTAGAACTTTTATCTGTTTTGTGATTTTGCAATTCTTTATGTGTTTTATTTACTCCGTATGCAAATAAATTAAAAGAAAGCACACGTTAATTGAATTAAAACTTGTTTATTTGTTTCTCCTCTGTAATGGTTTAATGTATCACAGATACTATTTGGACCAGTGGTGGTGATAGCAGACCCTGAAATGCTCAGACAAGCGCTGGTCAGGGACTTCAGTAGTTTTCCTAACAGAATGGTAGGATATCAACCAAAGTTTCCTGATTTTCACAAGATTCTCATTCAGTGTTTCCAACACAAGCTTTGATGGTGTATTCGTCTTTATTTTTTTCCTTTTGTTCTTACAGATGTTCAGCTCTGCCACCAAACCCATGAAAGACTGTCTGCTCCTGTTGAGGAACGAGCGGTGGAAAAAGAGTTCGAAGCATCGTCACCCCGACCTTCTGTACTGCCAAGTTATAAGAAGTGAAATATTCCAGTTAGGAAGAAGATTGAAAATAGTTTTATTATGTAGTGTTTTAACTTGGCACATTTACTGTAATTCATTCATATCTTCTTAGTACTGTAAATAAAGTTGCACTAATTTTCACAAATACTTGAAGGAAAGGTTTGTATTTCATGGTCTCGGGAGTTAAAAAACATGTCAAGTTTCTTCCTCCTGATGGTTCAAGATGGTTCCTCTCATCAACACAGCCATTGACGCACTAGATGACCAACCTTAATGTCCATGCTGAGTCAGCACAGGCCTTTGACATCCACAAGTAATGACGGGCTGACGAAAATAAATGATTGTTTACCTTTTTTTTTATTTGTTTCTACCATTTTTAGGTGTTTTGGCTGCTTTACCATGGATGTTATTGCCAGTGTGGCATTTGGTATTCAAGTGGACTTGCAGAACAACCCAGCCGATCCATTTGTTCACCACACTCAGATGTTCTTTGCTTTTACTTTTTCAGGCCCCTCGTGTTGTTTTCAAGTATGTGTATTTTTGGAGATGGATTAGTTCCAGTATGTGAGAGATTTAAAAAGGAATTAAAAATTAAATACTGTAGTCACAAACCCCACACTGTTCTCTCTACAGTTTCACAGTCTTTTAACAAAGGCAAGTCAGTGATCAGAGGTTTTTTAGAATGCAAGTCAGTTTTATAAACCTACAAACTTTCGAAGCTGTAAAGTTGAATTTTAAGTAAGACAGCAGTTTTTCTTCTTGTTTGCTACAGTTACTTTTCCTGCTATCATGACTCTTCTTGCAAGATTCATTCCAAACAAAAGGTGAAAACAGATGGACGGTTTTTACATCAGCAACATTAAGAAGATCATAAAGCAAAGAGAAGAACAGCCCTCTGAACAGGTGGATGTCTGCTTTAATAACACTAAAAATCATCTCAGGTGCAAATTTATTAATAATATTGAACATTTTCTTATATGCTCTTGGTAAAGGCGTAGAGACTTCCTTCAGCTGCTGTTAGATGCTCGAACTGGCAGAGATCAAGTCTCCTTGGGGCACTTCGACACAACAAAACCACAATCACCAAAGTCAAGAGGAACAAGCATCAACAAAGCAAGAAAACGACTGTTGTCACACAGAGGAGCCACACATGAAGTGCCTACAAAAAAAGACGACAAGTGATAATGAGACTGTGGCTCAGGCATTTGTCTTTCTCCTAGGAGGTAATGAAAGCAGCCACAGCACGCTGACCTTCACCTGCTACCTGTTGGCCCTTCACCCTGAATGTCAACAGAAAGTACAGGAAGAGGCGGATGATTTGTTCACCAAACATGTAAGTTTGTTGTACTTTTGGGTTAAGCAGATTTTTTTGTAATGCAGGTTTGTAACAGCTGTTGGTTTAATCAATCCTCTTGTTTCAATAGGATTCGCCAAATTACACAGATATTCAGGAGCTGAAGTATTTAGACGTGGTTGTATGTGAGGCACTTCGGCTCTACCCTCCTGGTTTCAGGTTTTAAAAAAAAAAGGGCAGTGAGGAAAAAATGATCAAGTTGAACAGAGGCAGCTGGTCCATGGGGGCAGGAGGGGCGGAGCTCCTCTTAAAATATCCATTCACTCTGCAAAGTAGTTCCTTCTAATAAATAATGTAAATTACTTCTTTATTGAGATTGCTGTGTATTGTTTTGTTTGGTGTACTTTTCAGCTAATTTGACAACTTTAAAAGTAATTCAAAATGAATTCTGGTGATTCATCCTCAGTTTTTTTTTTTTTTTTTTTTTTTTTTTTTTTTTTTTTTTTTTATTTTTTTTTTTTTTTTTTTTTACTTATTTATTGTTGTGGTTCAATGACCCATGTTCATCAAGTGGATCCAAACATGCATGATCCAAACAGTCAGGTCCAATAGAGTTTCATTTGGGGCGTCTCATTTCCTGCCCTGTGGACACATTTGGCTGGTTTTAGTGCATTGACCTGACGTGAGCTCTAATTCAATAACAGCTGCAATGAAACCTGCTGAGGTCAACAGTGGAGATGTTCTGCTTTTAAATTCTATTTGAAGAAGACAGAGGAGCCCAGAACAGAAAACTGAGAAGAAGAAGACAAAAGTAAAAAAAAACTGGACATTCTCACCAACATGGCAGGATCTTATTTACACAATTATGTGGCTTGATTTGTGGGTCAATTAATAAAATACTGGTCTCATAACTGAATATTAGTGGGTGAAAACTCACCTGGATCTTTTATTGAATCAGTGATGATGTTTTACACCATCCATTTTTTTTACACTTTTTTCCTCCTCTCATTTAACTGTTAATCGGGAGTATTATTTCAAAATTATAACTTGAAATCAAATTAGAAATCCTAGTCAGAAGGCTGTGCGCCTGTCGGCTGGCTGTGGGAGGCGTCTGTTTCTTTGATTTATTAGACTGGACTGTCTTTCATGAGACACAACCTCGACCTATAGGAGTGAGAAAAAAGGCACAACTTTGTAGACACATAAATCATACAATAAATTAAATATAAAGCAACATATATCCTTTTTTTCCCCAAAGAAAATGTAACATTTTGTAAAAGTATGGGTAGTTATTCATGGAACCAATGTCCACCCCTCCAGGAGCCACCACTGCAGTTGATAGATACTTCTGTTCTAATTGTACTGACCTGAACCTGACTGTGATCTCTTGTAGAAAAAAATGGGAGGGGGTTGGTGTTTTACAAATACTGAAGGAGAATTATTTGTGATATTTTGTCCCATCAAGGTTTGCACGAGACGTTGACCTTGACTGTGCTGTGAATGGCTAGTTTCTTCCGAAAGGAGCCACCCCCCTGCAGGCTTCCTCCATCATGACCCAGAGTACTGCCCTGAGCCGGAGACGTTAATTCCTGAGAGGTGTTTCAAGTCTCTCTAAACCAAATAAAAGCTAGTCTGCATTTACTGAAAAGTTGTTGTATTTGAAATATATAATTTTTTATATATAATAGTAATCATTATTTATTTATTGGTACAGTATTAGTAACTTCAAATATTTCCCAAATCTTGTAGCATCATGATTTGTATTTCCAAGTTTCAAATATTAGTTTCAAAATTCACTGCAGATAGGCCATTAAACCATAAAAATATATTTGTTTAATAATGCATAACCATTCCAGGTTTATTTATTCCTACTGGGTCTAAAAACAAGTTTCCTCATGCTTTTAGTTTTAAGAAGGAATTCCAAAATAGACAGTGTAACCAGTGCACAAGGTGGGTGTGCTGGGAATCTCAGGCTGAGGCCTCAGTTCAAGAGAATTTCACTTCCGATGATGAGGTTGTGTTGGCCTTATTAAACCGGGACCTTTGGGTGCACCTGGGATGGTTTGAAGTTGAATGTGAAGCTGCTGGGACAAAGATTTCTCCTATGAGTCTGAGGTCAATGGTTGTCAGCTTGAAAAGGGTGAACTGTCAACTTAAAACTGCACTTCTGTCCCCATTAAAATTAATAAAGTATGTCTAGTCTTGCTCATTAGTGGTGTAGAATGTAGCAGTGGACAGGTGGATTGGGGTTTGCCTATAAATCTGTTCTTAAGTAGCTGCCTCCAGGTTCTGGATAAGGGATGGAAGGATGTGGTTTCCAAATTTGTATTTTGTGCACAAATAATATATTTGTTCTTTATTCATCTTTCACAATTTAAGTTTTTCTTACCTGTGGTTTACAAAACACCTCCCCCCAGGTTTACACGAGAGGCAAAAGCCAATCAACATCCATTTGTCTACCTGCCATTTGGAGCTTGACCCAGGAACTGTGTGGGAATGAAGCTTGCCCAGCTGGAAATCAGAATGGCTTTAGTGCATTTGTTCCACAAGTTCAGCATCGAGGCCTGCTCAGAAACCAAGGTGAGTTTATGTTCAGAAATAGTGTCATTTCATAATATCATCATCATTTATGTTGAAGAAAAACAGTTTGGCTTGACCATTTTCTGTAAATTTGAAAATAAATAAAGAAAAAGGTTGCCAAAAAAATACCAAAGGAAACATGGTTTAGAACAGAATTGTAAATTTTAAAATTGTGTGCAGTGCTATTTTTCAAGTCGTGAAGTGAAAAAAGTCTTACTTTTATTTTGTTTACTTGGTCTTTGCTATGTGTATTTATAGTAATCTTAAATTTAGCATATATGCAGCATCTTGTTGCATATAAATATGTGTCAATGATTTTATTAGACAACAAAAACAATAAAAAGTAATAATTTTGAACTGAAGTTTCTTTATTCATCTGTTAAGTACTTTAACATCTAATTGTCAACAAAATCCTTGAATAAACAGATATAAGCAAAAGTGGGCAACAGATGATTTTATTTATTGCTCTTTTCTTTCAGGTTCCTCTTGACTTGAAGTCTTCCAGCAATCTAGGACCCAAAACTTGTGTTTTTGTGAAAATCAGGGGAAAAAAAAAACAAGTGAATAAAAAAAACAGACTTTACATTTGGTGAAAATCACCTCTAAGCATTTCACGATAGAAAACGTGTATAAAACAATAAAAAGCATCTTGCAATTTGCACACGTGTTAGCATCACAGATGTTCTTTGTTTCAGAGAAAATTCTTATTGAAATTCAACAAATCTCTTATTGCTTTATATAGTAATAAGTGTTTAAGGTAGTTTCATGAAAAGTAATGAGTTGTACCTTAAATTAACATGACATGTTCTCATTTAGGAATGTATGTAAATTGTCATTTTGTATTCACACAATAGAGATGCTCATGTAAAGGAATCCTTTTTGTTTCTTATGTATTTTCGTTTCCCTATCATCATTATTTGTAGTGCGAGTTATTTTTTGCCATGCCTTTATTTTTTCATTCATATGTGATTCAAAATAAAATTAATATGATAATTTATGCCTAGAAATGCTGATAGTCATTTTTTACCCAGAATAACAAATAAATAAATAAATAAGTGAGAGAGTGAATGGTTGTTTGTCTTGTTTGTCTCTGTGATGGACTGGAGACATGTCCATGGTGTTCCTCGCCTCTTGCACAGCGACTGCTGGATATGTTCACCAATGGCCCCCCTGCAACCTGAAAAAGAAGAAGCGGGTAAAAAATTATGGATGGATGGATGGATGGATGGATGGATGGATGGATGGATGGATGGATGGATGGATGGATGGATGGATG
>JARVGQ010000002.1:19199243-19214176 GCA_031762355.1 Hypsolebias martinsi | reverse complement strand
TTAATGTTTATTTTGTCAAACAAAATTTGATGAGTTATGTATTTAGTTGTAATATATATAAATGTTTGTTGTTTAAACTGATGGTTTGAATTGATTTTGTATAATGAGGGAGCAAATATGATAAGAAATTTTCTTCCTCTGCTTCCTTTCATTTTATGTTTTTTTTTATTTTGGGGGGAAATTGTATCTGTGTTTTTTATTGGAAATTAAATGAATAAACAAACCAAAAAAAAGTCCACCCCCCACACACAATCACATAAAATGAGAGCTTTTGTTATTGCTCTCTCAAATAGTTATTGAATCAAGTGTTAGTTAAATGCATATGTTTAACAACCAGTTAAAATACACCAAAATGCAGGTGGCAGAGAGCAGCGAGCTGAAATCATGACATTCTGTGCTCTTTCAGAGTGTTTAGAAACATTGTTTAGAATATTGCAAGAGTGTGGGAAGAGTTTAAAATGCCTTAAAATATATCAATATAAACAACTACTTGTACTACTATTCCTACTTTGCGGTTTTTCACTTATCGCATGTCTTCAGGGTACAGATCCCCCGCAATAAACGAGGGACTACTGTAATTACTAATAATATGTGGCTTTATTACAGTAATTAAGCTCAGAGCACCTGTCCATACTCCAGCCATGACCCGTTGTCTTCCTTCCAATACCACACCCACTGTGTTGTGAGGATGAAGTGGGGGGGATGTAAGACAGAAGAGGCAGTGGACAAGCGACGAACTGGAGACCCTCCATAGGTCATTGTTTTAAAGTCGACATATTGCCTAGGGCTATGCAGAAATGAAAGAAAAATGCAGTCACCTTGATTTCAGGGAATAGTAGGAATGTGTACATTTACATACAGAAAATAACATCTGCATATTGTTTTCTTCACAAACCTCCGAAAAAGTGATTGTATAACTCCTAAAGTAGACAACTGTTGGTTCATGCAGCTCGTATCACATGATGGGTCACAGAAGGCCTTCTCAACGTCCTCCATATTGGGCATGTCTTTCCAAGTCAAGCTAATTATGTCCAAAACCTCCCATTTGTAAGGCAGGTGCCAGTGGACACGAGCACATTTGTCTGGGACAAAACACATAAAGTATTCACTCACAAGTCACGTATGGGAGTCTAATGTACTCTAAATGTAAAAAGGTCAGTTCTACTATGAAAATACCTTTGAAACTGCACTGAGTTCGAATATTGTACAAGCAGATTTCGTTCCTCTCAGCGTCACTGATAGGTTTAGTTTTGGTGGGAGATGCAGGGTTGGCGTTGAGAGGAAGTGGCGCGGGTATCTGAACACCAGCCTTCATCCTTGGATCCACTGCAAGAGACTCACATTTAGTGAAGAACACTGCTCTTATCCCATCAGCAGAAATTAGTCAGCGAATACAGTTAACAAGAAATAAATTAATAAACTTACCTGGGACAACAATAGCAGAAGGTTGTTGGCCCATGATGATGAGTTTATTCCTGTAGATCTTGGAAAAGTTTTGAACATTCTCTGGGCTGAATCCTTTAAAAAGCTTCATTCCTTGTGCATCGATACAGTGGGCTCTCTTACAAGAAGCCCCAAAATTACAGTCACCCAAGAGGAAGTGCTGACAGACATGGAGCTTTGTGCAGGAGGTGGTGTGTTTGCAGGAGCCGAACGGCCCATTTCCCTTGTTGTAATGCGTGCATATCTAAAGGTAAGGTCATTGAAGAGAAATAAATGAAAAGGTGTTTTACAGAACCAAGAGCGATTTTAACTTTCAGTTCTGCCACTGACTGTAGCCAGAGAACCCTACCAGAGGAAGTAGGTGTGGATCATTCTGCAGCAACAACTGGAACAGCTGTTTCTCTGTCAAATCTTGAAGACCATATTTCCTCAAAAGTGTTGTGTTGTGTGGAGAAGCCAAACTGTGTGGTTTTTTGCACTTTTCCCTGAAAATGCCAAACATTCAGCAGAGTTAAAAAAAAAAAAAAACAGCTATTTACTTCAATTAAACAATAAAACTGACTTTAGCTAATTGTCTATTTTATATGAAATGTAGAAAATAACTTACACAGCTGAATTATAACCATTCTAGTGACTAAGGAACAGGAAGTAAAGCCAAGTTAATGTTTGTGCCTTTACGGTCCTGTTGGTTGTTAGAACGTGTAAATTAAAGAAAATGCTCAAAATGGATCTTGCAGCAATCACAGGTTAGACCGAATCCTTTAATAAAAAAATGTGAGGTGTCCAAACAAATGAAGCCTTTTGTAAGATTTGTTATAAGATTGTCACAAACCCATTTATGGTTCAAAGGTGCTTGACCCACAACAGTGATAACAGAGGATGTGAAATGCTGCCATCTACTGGACAAAGTATGGAGGTGCTTCCATTACTCATGTTTTAGGTCCAGGAAGTGCAATCAGTGCAAACAGAATATTTTTTTCTTGTCAACTTACTGTTTTTTTTTTTTTAATAATCGCAATGTTTTGATTTTTCGTGAGTTTATGATGCTCAAGTGTCATCTTATCACAACTTGTGTATATCACAACGGACGAAAACTGATTTTTAAAAATAAAGGCCATAGGCCTTATTAATTATCAAGTCAGAATACTTTGATAACTGTCTTGTATTTCCTAGTTTGACAAAACTCACGACTGACAATAGACAGCACAGTTTGCGAGTTTATAAGTACACAAAAAGTTTCGGCAAATGGAGGAAGAGTTTTGCCTAAGCCCACTTAATATTAGGCTTAATAATAAGGCTTAAGCAACTTACCCGAACGTGCAGCTTCCGCAAACAAAATACCTGCACAGGTGTAAACTTTCGCAGCTTGCGCACACTTTTTTCTGACAAAGCCCAAGGTTGGTTTTAGCCACCACCAGACTGTCTGGACGGAGCTGGCCTTCGCCATGCACTGGCTGTTTGCCCTCACGAATCGCTATTTTACCGTCGTCGAAAAGAATGGACCGCAGGTCTTCCACCTTAAAGCCGAAATTACTTTGCGCGAGCTCATTGAGCTGCTCGAAGTCCAGACATCCGTGGTTGTCGCACAGAATCCCGGTGATTAATTTAGAGACTTTCTCCATACTGAGGATTCTAGCGAAGAAGCAGCTGTAGCTGAATAGTGAAAACAGCTGGCAGTGGCATCAACAACACGCTTTTTTATGAAGAAACGAAACCGAAACTTAACAAAACCAAACACAGGGTGGTGGTGTTCAAAGATACTCTACTCAGTTATACATAATAAAAATAAACTCAAACATAGCCCCGTCAAATACAAAATGAAGTAATTAAAATTAACAATTATTTTAGTTATAGAAAATAAATGATAATTATAAAAATAATAAATAAAATTATAAAATATGACAAGCTTTTAGAGTCGTATTTTTTTTTTATTTTATTTTATTTTTATATCACGAGTTTTTTTTTTACGTGGGTACGCGAAGGTAACACACGCACCGTCCGTAGCAACCACTATTTGCATCACAGCAACCATGGAGGGAGAGCTTTTATCAGTGAAAGAAAAAGACAAGGAAGAAACTGAAGAACAGAAAGAACTTTATCATAACCAGGTTGAAGAACTAAGGTGAAGATGGCATATATTTGAACACATTTCCATGTTAAAATAAATCAACTATTTTGTTTTAAGTTTAAGCTTTTTGGTTGTTTTGTACAACCTGCTAACGCCACTTGCTAATGCTAATAGCAGTTCTGGTTAGCTAAACATTTAAATGTACTTTTTTGACTTCAGACATAAAAGCTAGAACAAATATACCTGAGCTATATCAAATGGTGTAGTTTGAAAATGTTTATCACAGTAATTGTTTAAATTACTGGTAAACACAATTCTGAATGTGGGTCCATACTGAATGTAAACAAAGCACTCACGTTTGCGCAGGTAAACAAATACTGTAATGCTGCTGGCAAGTCTTGAATTTTTTTCTTTCTTTTTCTTTTTTTTTTTTTTTTAACCTATAATCAGACAGTCACTTCGGCTGTTTCCAAAGGTAAATAAACATAAGTGGTTGTTGACATCTGATCACAAACCTTGCCCACAAAGCTCTAATTTAAGGAAACATATTAAGCATCAACATGAGAAAGTGTTGTGTGGATTTGTTTTTTACCTTGCGATTTATTTATTTTTCATCTAGTCTTCATGACTTTGCAATGAGAACCTTTATTAAAATATAACATGTATTTTCTTTAACAATTGTCCATAAACCAGAGGAGACTACACTAAAATGTTAAGGGGACAAAAATATACAAGTTTGTTATTGTTCCATCTTATGCAGTCATCCTTTTATTAAAGGTATTCTATTGCTGCCCTCCTGGCAGAGAATGATGTATTCGAACGCTTTCTTGGCCGCCTGGATCTTCAGGACGTGGAGCTTCAGGGTGAAGGAGAAAGTCCAAAAGCAGCAGAAGACTCCCAACTAGCTGAAGGGGTGAGCAGGGTACTAATATCTATGTTAGAACCATTAACTCCTATTATTGACAAAAGCTAAACATTAGCACCATAGATGGAGAATTAGATCTAGCTTAATTATTTAACAAAAACCACAAGATTATTAGACATGTAAAAAAGGTCATAAATATATGGTTGATGTTTTGTTTATGGATGTTAATGTGAATGATATAATTCATAACATAATTCATTGTTTATTGTGCTTATAGGTCTGATTTCAAATAAAAACAAAATTAAAAAACATTCCGATTTTAGTGACTGAGCAAACACAGTTGCAGTATAAGTAGTCAGCTACAGTTTTTGCAAAGTTGAGGATAATGGTTTTCAGAACAGCATAATTAAGACCTTCAATGTCATATACTGTATAATAAAGAAGTTTGCCTTCATTAATTACTTTAGAAGTATTGCATAAATTAAGAGTAGGCAAGAGTAGGGTAGGCAAGTATAAGCCTTGGCTTCAGCCTATTCCTTTTTTGGTAAATGATTGATTTGCCATTTTATATTGTTTTCCTTTCGTTTGTAATGTTTATTTTATTTTATTTTTTAATTTACCAAAATAAAGTTGAGTTGAGAGTTGGAATGGTGTTGTGACATTCTGAGTTATGCATGTCAAATATTTATGATTTTTTTTTATGTTTTTGTAGCTTTTCCAAAATCAGAACACATTGTTGCACTGAACATTAATCAGCAAACTTGTATTATTCTGTGTGTTTTCAGGGTGTTGAGACAAGGCAAAATATCTGCTCCAACTTATCAGATCATTCCCAGCTGCTGACCTTGGAGCAAAAGCTTTATGTGGTAAAGAAAGAAGTAACTGATACACAGAAAGAACAGAAACAACTTCAACTGAAATATAAAAAAATCCTGGACAACTACAAGGTTACAACACACACAGTTGTGCACTATTTCTACACAGTACATGCTTACCGGTACGTTTCTTAGATTTCATCTTTGATGTTTAGGCCTCTATTAAAGAAGCAGAACTGCATTTAGCTGAGATCAGGAAAGCCAAGAAAGAGTTTGAATGCAGACAGCTCATATTTATGAAGGACAGACGACTGGAGATGAAGGAGCCAGAGAAGGTGCTGCAGTACATTGAGGACAGGTCAAAGGTAAACAACAATGGATGAGCTGAATTACATCAACGAATGCAAAAATGTTTCTGTAGAGATTTTAAAACATATCTACTTATAATTATTTTTATATACAAAAATATTTCAACATGTTTATAATAGCTGTTGAATTTACTTAAGGATGTGAACACTGTAAATCACATTTGCACCCCCCCCCCACCCCCATGTAAGAATAATGTGGAAAAAAATGGCTAAACTAAAAATAAGCGGAAGCTGCTCCTTAACTTCTATATCCCTTTTTTTAAACGGAAAAATGATATTGTTGACATTTTGACTTGCTCTATTAACCAAGTGCTTTTCTATAGTATTATTTCTACCAAATATCTAAACTTCTTTTCTAAACCCCTCTGTCTTGTTTTTGTGTTGTGGTTACACATACTGAAATCAAATGCAACAGGTCACCCAGTTGGAGAAGTTTACTCGGAATAATCAGACCCTGAAGAGCCAAGAGAAGATGCTCCTGCGGCAACTCCAGAAGAAAAAACTGGAAAAAGTAGTTCTTGAGGTAGAGAATGCAAGCTGAAAAAAAGGGAACACATGAAATATGTTGCAATAAATTCAATTCTTCATTTGCTTATTTGTTAAAAAAAAAAAAAAAGTGTCCTTTAGTGAACTTTAATCTTAAAGAAAATTATCAATTCACTTTTACCTGTTGAAAAATGAATTGTCCTGGTTTTGGTACATAGAATTATTTCATGGACTATGAAGAGTCCAGAGATGGCAAAAGCTTTAATGAACGTCGACGTAGACGTTTGGAAGTACAACGTACACTCAGCCTACACAAGGTGACTATAAATTTCACTGAGACTATCAGCATCACCAGTTGTTGTTAGTGTAAATGTAATATTTTACAGTGGAATTCATCTTGGCTCTTGTTTGTTATGTTTTGTGAGCAGGAGAAGCTGCAGACCGTGACGTTAGACTCAACAGAACTGAGCAATAAAATCACCAAAAGAAACCAAATGCTTGCAGAAATTGACGAGAAGATACAGCGAGCTGAGAAGGTAAACTGTTAAGATTATTTAAACTTTAGGCCTTTTAAATCTTGAAACAATTTATTACCTAAACAATCTAAAGTAGTATTTGGATCACAAAATTTTAAATGTATTTAAAAGCCTTTACGACACTGCCTTTAAGACAAATTAATCATTCAATAAAATATGCCTTTTTAAAAATTAATATTGATGTATACTGTCTGTACCTTGCTCTGGTTTTCTGCCCTCTACTTTTTCATTTCTGTTCAGTGCCCTGAGATGACTTCTGTTGTGACTTGGCGCTATATAAATAAACTGAACTGAAATGAATTCATGTCATTTTTCTTCTCAGGATTGTTTAAAGGCGGAGAGCCTCAACCAACACCTGCGCAAGGAGCTCACAGATTATCAGGTGCCTGATGTCACAGAATACATGAATGCCAAGGACAAACAGAAGAAGCTGCAGCACAGCATTCACACCTGGGAGAGAAAGGTCGGAATCGCAGAGGTGAATTTATATTTTGACTTTCTCCAAGTTTGTGAATCAACTGAACGATCTGCTTGATTCAGTCCTGTGTAAGAAAACGAGAATATTGTGTTGTTCTTTCTTTGTCTCCACTTTAATAATTGAGCCGCCTAGCTGAAAAATAAAATGTGATATAGTATCCAAAACAACACACTCTTTTTTTTTTTTTAACCAGATGGCCATGAAGATACACACAAGAGAGAGGAGCAAGCACAAGGGCACGCCTCCTCCTGCAAACAGCACAGAGTCTGGAGGTAGATCTGCTAAAGGTCAAATTCCAATGAAGCTCCCGCACATAGCAGAAAACCATGCGTAGAAACGTAAAGAATTACAACTATAGGAGCTTACTTTATAGTAAAAGCAATGTTAAAAATAATAAACTGTTGTTACCATTAGAAAACCTCATGTTTGTACTTGCTGAAAAGCGTAGAAACGATGCAAAGGCAAACTATTTTATCACAAAATCATGAAGAAAGAAACGCACCGTTTGTTCAATAAACAAAATGTCTACGCTACATGAATTAACGTTTTGTACACTGTATTGTGTAGTATTTCAATTCAATTTCAATTCAGTTTATTTATATAGCAAAAAGTCACAACAGAAGTCGTCTCACAGCACTGAACAGAACGAGGCTCAGGATAAGTGGTCATCTTCTTCGACTGGCTGGGTTTGAGAGGAACTGGAAGGAGGAACAGATACACAATGGCAGGTCAAGAATCATGTGTTAAGATAGAAAAAAATAAAAATGAAAACTATTCAATTTTAACAATTCATTTAAGGCAGTGAGAGGTAAATGTGTCTTTCAGTAGTTTAAGCCTGTGGCAGCATATCAAGCCAGCCCTAACAATATGATTTATCATATTATGCCCAGTTGTAAAGCTGGACAATGTGTCAGCCTCACGGACAGAAACTGGACGATAGTTCCACAAGAGAGGAGCATGATAACTGAAAGATCTTCCTCCCATTCTGCTTTTGGTTTATCCTGCGAGTAAGCCAGCAGTCTGAGTGAAGTGCTCTGTTAGGAAAATATGGAACAATAAGATCTATGCTATAAGATGGAGCTAGGTTGTTGAGGGCTTTGTATGTGCAGTAAGATTTTTCACACAATACTGTGGCTACATGTACCTACACAGATGCCCCTTTCCTCTAGGGGGAGTGGTGGTGCAGAGGTTAGAGACAATGGGCCTGTGATGCTCAAGCACCGGTACCGTCAACATCAAAATGTGAGGATTTATTTTGAAGTTGTGTGTGTGTGTGTGTGTGTGTACAGTATATACACACACACACACACACACACACACACACACACACACACACACACACACACACACACACACACACACACACACACATAATCCTGCTAATGAACCATTAAATCTCTGATGAACCAGATTCTACAAAAACATCTACAGTATATTTAAAGTTGTATAGGTTTTCTTCATCATTCGATGTAGTTGCACTCATTGTGTCTACTTTTATTCAGTTTGATGTGTGGTTTTATTTCTTGTTCTCATGCATATATATTTTTATTTTTAGCTTTGCTTTAAAGTTCATGTTTTGTGATTTGTACATCTGTGGGTTAAAATAAAGTTGAATTAAAGGCTGTCGCTCTTCTTTAAACATGTTTGAAGGAAATATTCCTGAGATCCAATAATTGTGTTTCTTTTTATGATTTTTCAGCTGAGTTAACTTTAACAGTCATTAAAGTGAAAACAGGATTTTATGATAAAGCTGGCACTGTTTATTTTATTATTTTTTTAATCTTCAGTGCTAAAAAAAAACAACACTTTTTGTTTATGACCAGCTCTGCTGGTCTCACCCGGTCCTCTTCCCCCGGAGCCTCGGAACCAGAACTAAAAACTAAAATCCTGCTTCATCTTTCTGGCTCTGAGCTCAGCTGTGACTCACAAAAGGCCGTTTCCAGACCCGGTCCTCGTGTAATCATGAAGGCCGAACCCCGACCCAGGCAGACCGGGACGGGTCTGGGATGGACGGTGGAAGCGATTTTTACAAACATTTTACGTTTAAAATCAAAATATTAGTTTATTTCAAAATCGCTTCCACCGGCCGTCCCAGACCTGCCCCGGTCCGCCTGACTGCCGGGATCGAATTTCAGCCTTCATGATTACGCGAGGCCGGAGTCCGGCAACAGCCTTCTGCGAGTCACCAGCTCGAATGATCCTTTGCGGTGACCAGCGGAGCTCTGAACACGTAAGGCCAGGATCCAGAGCCTGAGCCACGAGTTGGCACCATGAAGGATCTTCTGCGGTGACCAGCAGAATGCAGAGCCAGGGGGATGACGCCCTGCCCGGCTTGGCTCCGAGGCTCCTGGGCAGAGGACCGAGTGAGACCAGCAGAGCTCCATCCAGCTTGCTCTGAATTTTGTCGTTGACCATCAAGCACAAAAAATGCCAGCATGTCAGCATTAGAGCAAGATGTTGTCATTACTGTTTTAAACGCTTTAAAATAGGTCCAGCTGCTAGTCCGGTCCGAGAAATTGCAAATGGAGGCTTAATGTTTTGAAAAGTTTCTGGAAGATCCAGTGACTCCGACCCCGACCAATCAGGGTCCGACAGTGTTCTGACATCACGTTTTAGTACTACTCATTCGGGTTTAGAACCACAGAGCAGAGGGTCCTGAAAATAGTAACAGGTGCTAAGTACCGGTACTAATGGAAAAGCCTCAGAACCAGGTCCATTCGGGCTGTACTGGTATTAATGGAAAAGTGGCATTAGTCTTGACTGAGCAAGGCCTTCTTAAGTGATGTGATATATTTTCTGGCATACATCTCACAGTTTTTTTGCTTAGTCAGTCCTGCAACTTATATGCATTTTTTTCTCCATATTCATATGCAATTTTTTTTTACACTTTAAATTTCGAAGAATTGCAACAGCGAGTCCTCCCGTGCCTGCTCGCTTTACTCAGCTGGTGCAGAGGAACGTTGGATAGCTAGCGGCTCCGGCCACGATGGATGGATGGTGCGCCACCCAGGCTAAATGAAGCTGTTTTGACCATTAAATAAATGCATAATAAACACTGTGGGTTAGTGGTGATGCATAATAAATGCGACTTCTATGCCAAAGTAACTTTATATTTTCTCTTCATTGTTTTTTTTTGACAGATGCGATTTATACGCCAGAAAATACGGTCAATTGGATCACTCATTACAAACTGCAAAGAAATAAAAATCAAACTCAGATTCGACAAACTATTTTCTTTATTAAAAAAAAATACTCCTCTCAAAGAACTCTAAATGTGTGTTACATGCCATATTTACAGTTATGTACATAAAAGTGCAATGTCACAATGTGTAAGCTGTTATTAATTCTGCCATTTAACGGTTTGAAAACTATCACAAAGTCCTAAACTTCCTACACTGCATTTGATCAAAGACAAAGCATCTAATATGAAGATGCAGCTGGACTTAACGTCTGCAGTTCTGCTAAATCATTTTCAAAGGCACTTTCACAGTACATACTACAGATGTACAGAACACCACAAAGGAGCTTAAAGCCTACAGACAGCACGAGTCCTATTCGTAATGACGTTACACAGTGACAAAAACACACATTTCTGAATACAAACGGCTTCCAAAACAACCGAGGCTCTAAGTGATTTCTTCCCAGAAACACAACAAAAGTAAAAACAATTATAAAAATAATAGACGTTAATCATTCAGAATTTAACTTGTAACTTTATACAGTACATACTATTTTGTCAAGTCAAACGTGGTGTAAACCTGCTGTTGGAGAGCATTAACTCATAGCAAACCGTTTGAAAAATGTTGCAACTACATGCACCCATCTGTTATTTTGTATAGTACATAGGTTTAAAAACTACGTTAACAGGTGGTAAAGTCACAAATACAACTCGTTTGCAACCATTTGCGTGAATTGCATCTCAAAAGACTTACATGTATGTTGCTTAACTGTTCTAGTTCAATGTTTTCACCCACAAAAAGTCAATTCACACTGGTCTAAAAACAACTGGCATGCTCATCTGGACAGAAAACAGGAAGGCAAGCTGCTTTGCTGTTTCCACAAAGAGAAGCAAAAGGAGCAGGGTGAACATATGAGGAGGCTTTTACACTAACAGTCATAAGGTCCATGGCTACCGGCAGCACCCTTAAAGAATGCTACCTTATATTTATACACATTAGTGAATATGAATTATAAACATCCATGCTTAAAGTTGGATCTTTGGATATAGTCAAGCAAGGCATACAAAAAGCTATGGCATGTGGTCCATATTGCAAAATAACGTGACTGCTATTAGAACTATGCACATTACTTCCTATGGTTTATACAGATATAAAGGCATACATACATTATTAGGTACTGGTGTAGAAGTTCAAGAATGCATCAAAATGTTCAAAGTTCATAGTGGTTTTATCTGATCCCCTTGTCGATTTTCAGGCATTACAGAACGCAGTTCTGAGCGAAACGAGTAGAGGTGATCTTTACACTTCTTTGTGAAACACAACAGATGAAAAACCTTGCCACAGAAAGCTGCAATTTACATGCTAGATATTAAACAGATGTCAGTACTATTGATCTATTAACACAGTACCTTTAATAAATAAGTGGTTTAGAGTTCTTCTGGCACAAGATCAAGCCAACCTTCAAACAATGTCTGCCCATGTTGTCACAGCATCATTATAAAATTGAATGTTTAAAATCATTTATTTATTTTGAAAAAAAAAAAGAAAAAAAAAAAAAAAGGTCAGTGAATACTTTGGAGCACTTCACAACACATCCAAGGGTCTTTCCACGTAGAATCAAAACACATCCATAAGGTTTTGTCGTTGCAGTCGCTCCAGTTCTCTTCAGGCTGCTTTTCAGGTTCAGTGGTAAACCAGGAAGCGTGTTCAAGTTAAGTTCATTCATATCTGTAAACTAAACTAATATTATGTACATGTTCTATACTCTCAAGGAAGCAACTGTGATTTGTTGTTCAAATTTATTCAGTAAACATCAGATGTTGGAAATTACGTATTTTACCCCACAATTCAGCACAACGTTGAGACATGAGATCTGTCTGGCTGACAAACAAGACTACAATGTTAACTAAAACCTACAGAGGTCTCTCAGATCGTATTAGAGTTCCCTTTTTGTGTACTTTACCAAAGACACCAGAAGAGACTTTTGATTTGCATCTTTTTTTTTCTCAGTTTCAGATGTTACATGGTGCATGACTTGTCCAAGGGGTCTTGAGATGATCCAGTAGGAGGCTGCGAGACCTGGTTGGACTTGGGCATGACCATAGGCTTGGGCCTCAAAGCGGGGGGTTTCAGCTGCACCCCCATGCGTGGTGCCACCATGGGCTTGAAGGTACTCATGGCCTCGCTGGAGGAGCTTGTGCTGCGGCGAATGGGCGGCTCAGTGTTGGCAGCTGACCTAAGCATGACGCCATGGATGGGACTCAGGGACTCATTGGAGCTTGCCAGAATGGCACCCCCTCCACTGCTACCAGAAGTCGGGCGCTGCTCTAGGGTGTCCAGCACCACGTCAGGGGCGTGCTTGGCTGAACTCTGTCGCTCCAGCTCGCGCAGCTCATTCAGAGCAGTGTTCATAGTTTCCTCTATGTCCTACAGGACACAAAGAAATAGCATTATGAAGGTGAGGCATGTAGGGAGAACATATAAAAAACTGGCTGAAAAAAGAAATTGTGATCAGTATGAGAAAGCTTGCGGCTAAAAATGTAAATGAAAAACCTAAAAGAGCTGGAGAAAGGAAATGTGAAGACAAGATTAAAAGCAAAGACAGTGAAAGGACAAGGCAAGAATACACAAGTGGAAAAACACACAAAAAGTGTTCGTAGATGAACACAAAAATTCTGGACAACACCAAGAATGCATCACACATGCGGAGAGTTGGAAGAAATACGACAATGCACTGGCAGTTATCTGCATGGCTATAGCAAGACAAATACAAAGATAAGAACTTCTCATCTGAGCATGCTCCCAGTAGGCAGACAGGAAGCCTAGCACTAAGTGCTATCTCTGACGTCTGTACACCAACTTAACCTCCAAACAGATTTCTGGCGTATAAGTCACCGTTTTTTCCACAATTTGCCAGTCCTGCGACTTATTTACGTTTTTGTTTTCCATATTCATTGAGCAACTTTTGACTGACACTTTAAATGTTCATTCATACTGACATGAATCAGAGTAAACGTTACCATTTGCAGCTGCTAGAGGTGCAAGAGGACCCTCTAGGCTTTTGATAACAACTCGTAGGTGTTTATGTTGTTCCTGTACCGCTACCCCTGCCACCCCCAGCCAAACATTGACCATTAAATGGAATTCATTAAGGAAAAGGTTAAAATGAGACACATCTTTGTTATAAGGTCAAGCAAACAAATATATATATATTTTGGAACTGTTACTCTTGTTAAATTTCAAAGAACTTCAACAGTGAGTCCTCCCATGTGTGCTCCCGCGGCTGCCAATCCATTTTTGGCACGACATTTCGCATCATGATGTTTTTTTGACTGATTCGACTTAAACTCCGGAGCGACTTATACGCTGGAAAATACGGTAGAGGAATACAGAAAATGAAGTGTTACATTAATATTTTTACACGTTTAGGATTTGCATACAGCTTAGTGATGCTGTGATGAGTCCCATGGTGTTTAAGCTATGCTCCCTGCTGTCTGCCTGTGAAGCTTCGTGTTAGCATGTACTAGCACACAGACACAGTTGCAGCCAGAGGAAGCAGAAGACAGGGACTGACTATGTTTTTACAGGGCGGGGCAGGGCTTTGATGGTGGAGGGAGCTGCGGTCTGGTCGCCGCTTGTCCCGCGCTGACCTGTGCGATGGTTTCCGGATCCAGGGACTTGCCACTATGATGATGATGGCCATCGGTAAAGCCTGTGTATTGGCCTGAAGAGGTGGAGCGACGGATTGACGGACTCTCCATTTTCTTCAGGGATTCGTTGCGGCTGATGTTCGTGAGGCTGCCGTGACCAGTCCGGCGCCGTCGCTCAGGGCTGTCAATGTGCATGTGGTTATTACTTCGAAGCATGTCCCGTGGGCTGAAGTGGCTGAGAACTGGAGAGCCCATCTCTGGAGTCCCGCTGTGGCCCTGCTGGGAGGAATGCAACATGCAGTGAACGTTGCTGGGGCGGGCGGGGGGCCGGCGAGATGGTGGCTCAGATCTTTTCCTGTGCCTGCTGAAACAAAAGTGAGATGAAAATAAATAATTAACTTGTATATTTATTCATAGCATTTTAGCTTTCACTAGAACAAAAAGAAAAGAGTTGATATTTGAAACGTAGTACGGGTGACGCGTTGAAGAAAATACATCTGTGATTTGGAGCAACTGAAATATTATCAACAACTTCAACTCTTGAATTATTGAATTGATTTCCCCGCCAAGAACAACTGCTTTAATTTGACTTCATGAGGTCATGCTGCACTGTCTGCAGCCTGGAATGAATAATCAGCACACTTCCACCAGTTTGAGAAAAACATTCTCTTTTTAGGAGTAATCTTGAATCAGATTTGTACTTGTGTACTTTAAAGCAAGTTAAATACCATGTCAGAGACGGTCAGTAATAACTTTGTCTATGTCTGCTTTGCTCACATGCTAATGTACGTTTGATGTTTTTATCAAACAGATTGTGCAGAAGCTTTCTGTCAAAATAAGGAAATAGAGGAAGCTGAACGGAGAAAAATATTGGGATAAAACAATAACTGCATGCAGGGCAAATAAAGTACTTTGTACTGTATTAAGTACTATCTCTATGCTATTTTCTGCATACCAATGCAAACCCATTTTCTGATGAGTAACAATGTGGCAGTTTAATTTCCAACTGAAGTTTTAAGCACTTAAACAAGATCGTCTAAAAGTG
>JARVGQ010000002.1:19175280-19185799 GCA_031762355.1 Hypsolebias martinsi | reverse complement strand
TTAAAAAGGCTGTCCTTCATGCACAGGAGTGCAGAGGATCCCACACTGCAGCTAGGAACCTGGAACAAGCCTCCACATGTGAGACAGCATCGCAGGTGACTAATGCTAATAAAAAACATTTAACACTTTTCATCTAATACAAGTTAAAGTGCTATGCATATCATATTGAATATATGTCATCAGCTCTTACAGCTGTTACACAATTTTTGTAGCAAATAAGTCTAAATAAGAGGTTATGTTCTGACAACGGAAAGTACATAAAATATTGATATCGGTTATCGGCCAAATAAGTTTTAACATATTGGATATCGCCCAAAAATCTAATATCGTGCATCCCTACTAAATATATGTTCAATAGTGGAAAAATAATCCAGCTCTGTTAAAGAGGCTGTAAGTCAGCAGGAAAAGGAGTTATGCTTTGGTGAAATCCAAATGAGGTCATGGGAATTTAAAAATAACTAATGACAATAACTTGACCACAGTTCAGGACTCCGCAGGGAGGGACCCAGTTAGCAGGAACATGTTCTTTCCAGGCTGCTCAGAGAAGCTTTTAGAACAAAGAACGTTGGAGGGACTGATTAAAAAAATGTAACCTCATTTTAATTAAACTGACGGTTGCTGTCTTTTAACCAGAAAAATCTCAGTGCATAGGTGTTCATAGACATCAAGACAACAACTAGAAATTGATTTGACCAACTAATATTCAATTTATACAATTATACACATACACACAGCTTAAAGATACTGAAGCATATCAACAAATCAGAGGAATTAGGAAACATTCTCATTGACAGGAACTTTTAAGTGACAAGATGTCTCCTTCCCTCAAAGGCGTCAACAGAGTGCAGACCACCACACAGTTAAAAAAAAATGAGGATGTGGAGATGTCCTGAGAATCCAAGAGAAAAGCAGAACTATTAGAATATGAATGGCTGTCCATCACTCTGAGCCCAGCTCCCTGGCCATTCAAGGTTAAAGCATTTAATGGGCTGAAAGGCAGGATTAGCCACACAGCTCCCGAGAGCTGAGGTTAACCCTCAAAACACCACAGACACGGAGCAAAGCTGAAACGTGAACTTGAGAATGTCAATTAGAACAAGTATTTTGCTTGATTATTTACTGTGTTCACAAATCATGGTAGTATAGTCACTCACCATCCTCACTGGTGTGTGTCTCTGTCCCTCCCTCATTGTCCACCTCCTCCAGGGCTCCATGCTCACTGTAGGGGCTCTCACTGCAGGGAACAGCACGCAAAACAGATCAGAGCATAGGTCCCAAAAAAAAAAAAAAAAAAAAAAGTCTTCCCTGTTGTGTAGTTTTTCTAATATTACAGTAAAAAGACTCCATGTGTTTTTCCAATTTGAGTTCCCCTCTAAAATTCCTTCACAGTCACTGATGATGACAGATAACGAGGCACAAATTCAGTTCAAGCAGATGTCATTATCACTTTTTTTTAATAGTTTTAGAATCAGTCTGTGGTTTAGCCTCTTTTTTTTTTTTTTTCTAAATGCTTCTTCTTGCATCATGCTGTGTGTGCTGGCAGTAGTGCCACACATACACACATGCACACACACACACACCCCTTCACCGATTAACCCTGCCAGGAACTGAGCATCTCCTCCCATACTAACATGTCAGCAGCCACCTCCTCTCCAGCTAGAAAGAGAAGTGGAGCTGCCAATACAACAAATCTCCCAAGGGCTTCGGCTACATTGCCGTGGGACACGGCTGTTCTGAGATGGGTGATTAGTTCTAATTCCCTGTCAGCCTCGACGGAGACCGATAAAGACAGCAAGAAACGAGAGATAAGCGCTGCTTGCAGATGTGGAACTGGAAAGAAGTCTCAAGTTTGACCTGAGTCTCTGCATTTGGACTAATTCCTTCTTCGCCCTGAGAGCTTTTCCTGCTATGATTGAAGTAATTTCAAAGATTGCTTCGGTCTGTCCCACCTGAAGAGAAGCTCACGTGTAGTCAGCGCCGATACATTCTTACCTTGTCATTTCCCTCTGCCACAGCTGCATAATTGGTGTGTACACTGACTCATATCACCCCCCCCCCCCCCAAATGCTAGCTACAGTACGAAGCGCTCACACATACCTAAATGCTTAGTGAGACCCCACTGAAAGTAAGTTGGCTGCGTGCCTTTGTTCCATTCATAATCATGAAGACACAATGAGAAAACCACCACCATCTGTCAGACTTTTTAAAATAGTCTCTTTTGGGAAATGTGTGCAGCTGCGTGAAGTGACTTCATGGGAATGTTTTGCATCTTTAATAACAGATGAAATTACCTGACCCACAGACAGCTGTGACAGGACATCCTGGTAGCTGGGGTTTCACTTCAAACTGAGCAAGAAACTGAACCCCTTCTAAGGGCAAGCATGTTCTGCTTTATAATAACTAAATGCACTGTAGTATGTTGATGGGTTGCTCACCAGTAGTCCCCACCAGCCATGCACTTCTCATAGATGGGCCCCTCCAGTTCTTTGGCATCAGGAAAGATGGTCTCATGGTGGATGATGATGGTTTTGATGATCTCGTTCACATGAGCCTGGCAGGAGACCTGGTCTTGGCTGTCTGGTGTAGGCATGAGCGTAGGCCCAAAACATATGGCCAAGTTGTACGGGTCCATCATGTTCTCATCACTGTACTGGGACAGACTGGAGAGGGAGGAAATTACGACGGAACATATGAATGATAAAAAAGGCAGTGGTAACACCTAACAGGTTCACAAGTCTTACATCTTTTTAAGCTAAACTCACTGGTTCAGAAAGGCAAAGAGGTAACGCATCACGATAAGGACAGATCTGGGAATGGTCAGGAGGATCTTACGAATGTACAGCGCTCTCTCATACAGGTTCTCTATTCCTACAGTAGCAAAAAAGACAAAATACACAAAACAATGTTGAAATTGTCAACAACAACAACAAAAGAAAAAAAAGCAATCAACAAACCCTGTGGCTTTTGTTTCTGTACATTCATACAGCTGTTAGAATCATAAATCCCTAACCAGAAAATCACTGTAATGCCACTTTAATTGGAGATTTGTCACTTTATTATCTGTGCTGCTGATTTCTTGCCTTTAAGCTGCTGCATTCATATGCATCTGCTCACAACAGACTCATGTTCAGGCTGCTGTTTAATACACCATATTATTTTACATTATTAGTTTAGCTTATATCTTAGCTCCTTGTACACAGTTTCTTCTTTTATATTTTATATTTTAGAAAATTTTGGATGTAACTGGAACCTTGAGTACACAATTTTGTTTCACCTCAGAAAACCGTCCCCTAAAACCTTTATTTTTATTTATTTATTTTTTTAATTTAAAACCTACTTTTGTGGCAGATAATTGAGTTGTTGATGTTTTCTTTCAATTGTTTCTCATTTTCTGCAAACACATAAAACCCTCACATGCCAAACTGGGCTCTTCACTCAAACGTCTGAGAACCCAAGAACGTGTTAATATTTTAAACAGGTACAACATATTGTACAGAAAAAAGTGTGCTTGCCCTATTTCTGGCTCCCCTGCTTGTGCATCAGTATTATTTTTAGTGCTTTAAAATATTGAGCATCATGCCTAGAAAAGAGCAACTTTTCTTCTAAAATGTACTCTTGCATTTTTTTTCTGCTGGTGCCCTTCTACAACATATGAAGACAGAGTCAGCAGGACAACATTGTTTTACCAACGTTAGCTCCGTTTGAAGCATTTGTTCTGCCCACAGACATGCTCCTCTTATGTATCTATTATTTTTCAAAGTTTTGCTTCTATTTTAACCCCACAGTTTTGAGCAGAGCTCAAACTCTATAACAACCTTCATAGATGTATGTGTTTGAAGACTAACCTTGCTTCTGCTGGCACCCGTCTACAACATGTGAAGGCAGGGCCAGCCTTTGGGTCTTGTATTATCATATCATTTGTTCCACCTGAAGCAGCCTTCCCGTTTTACTTGGATGAGCTGAGGCTCTGCCGGCTGCTAAAAATAGCCTCGTCATCCTTCAGCCATTTTGTGTCTTCTGGGATTTGGGCTTTGAGGATACTTACGGCGCATTTCATTTTTCATGAATGCCCAACTGGGTTTCTGTGTGGTTCTGGAATGCTTCGGAAGCTAATATTTAAAGGTCATCTCCAATAAAGACTTATTCATCGCAACAAATACTGTGCAAAGTGTTTCCACTGCTAATTCTAAACTGAAAACTACTGAAAGTAGCACACAGTGGTGAACAAAAAGTTTAACTTAGAAGTAATCATGGAGCTGGTCTGAGCTGCTCCATGGGGAAAGGATTTTTAATATGGAGCCTTCTGGGCACCAAACCCACACAGCAATCACTGGCTTGTTGAGCTGTGGAATGTAAACAGGGAATCCCCATCACTCATCCAGCACAACTGTACGAAGGTACACCGAGGAAACACACAAAGACCCACTTCACACACTGGTGTCTACACTAAAGCGTGCTTAAACACACACAGAACAGCGCACACTACACGACAGAACTCTACAGAACATATGCTCTGATGAGCTTGTAGATGTGTTCCCCATGTAGTCTTAGAAGATGAGAAAAAGCCACACAAATAGCAGACTGCGCTGAGAACTAAGTCACAGTTAAAGTGGGAAAAAAATACTATTCTTGTGAGGACTTGTGTAAGTTCATGTATACCGTATTTTTCAGCCTATAAGTCGCAGTTTTTTGCATAATTTGCATGCCATGCGACTTATACACACACCGACAAAACTTATTTATGGATTTTTTTCCCCATATTTATAAACCAATTTTTGGCTGACATATGACCGTTTTCATTCATTCTGACTGAAAATATTGAACATTACCATTTTCAGCCACTAGATGGCACTCGAGTAGTAAGGCATGCCGTTGTGTCATGTAATAGGTAAAAGTGGCTATTAATGACACAATTGGCTTGCCATAGCCTGCCACCTTCATCCAGCTCGCCTGGAACAACCGTCAAATCTCCTTCATGTCATTGTGCCGCCTCGGTGAAGTGAAATGAAGCTGATTAGACCATTGAAGTCCTTTTATTAAATAAAAGTTCAACTGAGACACACCTTTACTATAATGTCGAGCAAACAATTGTTTTAGGTGCGTATCTTGTTAAATTTTGAAAAAAAATTACAGCGGCTCGTCCCTCTGTGCGCTCCTACTTCTGCGTATCGGCTCTTGAAATGCAGCTGGTTTGATTGCCAAAGTGCATTCAATAAATAAAGGTTCAACTGAGACACACCTTAACTTCAATTTTGAGCAAACAAATTATTGTTTTTAAATGTTAATCTTGTTAAATTCTTGTTAGTCCTCCCATGCACACTCTCACAGCCTCCATTTGGCAGCCAATTGATTTGTGGAACAACACCGGCCCACATGTCTGGGTTGTCAGTGGTGACGTGTAACAAATGGTAAAGCAACATATTTATGGATTTTTTTCCACTTTATTAGACATATTTAGACTGATGCGACATATAAGGCGGTGCGCCGTACATGGCGGACAATACGGTACTTAATTTTTACATGCACTGATTTATATTTTTATACATAAGTTCAGTTGGTTACTAATCACCCTTACTTTCATTGAGGAATTAATGGTTTTAGGATGAGTGGAAATATTTTAGCTTACCTAGACACTGCTTTGTTTGGGATATGTCTAATTGCTGAAATGAACTTCACAACAGATTCAAGCTCAACTGTGGAAAGCTTGAAGCTGTGTGCCATTTAAGTTAGTACCTCACTGAACTGCGAGTGTTGGCAACTAGTTGGCAAAAGGCATTCACAGTCCTGCCGCTTGAATTTTGACCCTGGTGTTAAAAGATTTGTGCTCAACAGTCAAAACAATGTAACCATGCTTTCTTACTGATGCACGACAACAGCTCGCTGAACCTCTCCTTAGGGAAAAGAGGATTCTCCAGACCCCGAAAGTACAGCTTGAGAACACCAGCCACCGAATTGATGTCATGGTTATTCTCATCATCAGCCAGAGGGTCGTTTCCTAAAAATACAAACAAATCAATAGAGCAGTTTTATGGAAAAACTTAAAATTTGCGTTTAGCATTTCAAAAAGCTATGTGGTCCAAATAGGCTGTGATGATATAAATTTCTAGCTATACCTTACATTTTGGTTTAAAAAAAATTACACATATATGTGCAGAATTCAGGAATTTGTTGGAGAAGTGTACCTCTCTCAAATGAGTTCTTGATGTCATTAACTTCCAGCTGGGATCCAGAAACACGAAAGATTCCTTGATGCTGGAGGCCTTTAGAAACAAAGGCAAAAAAAAAAAAAAAAAAAAAAGGTGAAAATGCACAAAAAGCTACCACAAAAACACACTCACTCTTTGGTAGGGCCTAAAAACGTCCCGTTTGCCAAGCCACTTCACTTTGCTAATTAAAGACAATAATTAGAGAGACCACAATCAGGCTTTACTGCGAGGAATGGGATTTAAGGAGGGGGAAAGGTCAAGAGTCAAGACCAAATTCTAAGATTCCTTTCTAATCCTAATTAAAAGCAGACTTTTTACGCCATTGGTTTGTTTCAAACTAATGGAAGCTTCTTTTCTCACAGTTTATTTGGGAGGCTGGGTGGAAAATGCTGCACTTCTTTAAACAGGATGAAATCTGTGTTTTTTCCATAACAGTAAGCAAACTGACATAAACAGAGACTTAAAAAAAAACTACACTATAAACACACCCAAACAATTAAAGTCAGCTGTTATACAAGTGTCACTAAAACAAAATAAACCTTACAAATATATAAGTCATAGTTGGGTTATGAGAAGATTTCCACAGAGGACAACACCACTAGGTTTAACGTGACTCACCATATAGATTTATGTAGCGAATGCAACTTTCAACCACTCGTGGGATCGCTTGCCCAGAGTCCTTTGGAGGCACAAAAAAGCACAACAGTCAATATATTTCAAATATTATGTTTGTATTTTTATCACTAAGATACTTGTTAGGGCCATACCAAATACATCATGTATGACAATGATACAAGTTTAAATTAGTGAAAGATAAAATGTAATTGTGTGTATTAAATCAAAGCATGAAAGGAATTTAAAAAACGATTTCACGCATTAAATCGTTTTAAACACCATATGTAAACATTTAGTAAATAATGAACCAAATTTTGACGTACTTCAATTTCTTCATGCAAATTTGCCCATAGCACATGCTGCATTACATGTGATAATCAATTGTGATACCCTGGTATTTGATTGGCCTCTAACAGGTGACGATGCAATATGATGTCAAAAGTAAACATGCACACACACAAAGTGAAAGGATTTTTTTTCCACCTTGAGACAGACTGAGTTGACGTCACCTCATTTGTTTGTTCATAATGAGTCTCTAATAACAACTGGGTATGTGGATTATAGAGAAAAACCTTCTGCAAGTTTGTATAAAATATGTTGTCTGATGTACTGGCACTAATGTTCCTAAATGATATCTTTGAATACAATCAATTAAATGCAAACTGTGTTTTATAACAGAGCTTATCGAGTTTCTCTCACATGTTCTTGTTTGTAGTATTTTACCTAGTTGTGTAGCATTCACAGCTGTGATCCATTTTTCTTTCATCCATTTTTCAGCATCTTTCTTGTCCTGCGGTTTTCAAGCTATTTCAACAAATCATTTATCAAAATGTTCAGCTCTTTTAGGAGAATCCTGCTATGACTTTTGGTATTGGTGCAACTTTAGCTTTTTTAAATATTTGGCCTTTTCTGCCATTTTTTTCCTCATAGAAAATTAATGGAGCTCATTTTACATCCTTCAAATCTTTTGATCTGTTTACAACCTTTTACTGCTCCTTTCACATTTTGTTCTGGTTCAGCTTCTTTCAGCTTCCTTCTGCAAATGTAAACTTTTTTCAGCTATTTTCAGTGGGTGGGTGGGGGGTTTCTGCTGTTTTGTGCGCTTTCAAATTATTTCTGCTAACTACATTTTTTTTTAACTTCTTTCTGCTAATTTCATCTTGTTATGCTCCTTTCAGATTATTTACACAAGTTTCAGCTTTTTTTAACTACCAGTATTTCTGCTACTATTTAGCTGTTTTATGCTAATTTTAGTTATTTAATCTAATTCCATATTTTTGCACATTTCAACATTTTTCAGCAAAAATAAGCTCTCTCCACTCCAGTCTGGTAATTTAAGCTTCTTTCTGCTTTTTAGCTACTCTTCAGCTGTTTTTTTTTTTTTTTTCTTTTTTTTTTTTTTTTTGGTAATTCCAGCTTTTTACAGATAACTTCTACTTTTTTGTGCTCATTTCTACTTCATTCAGCATATGTGCTCATTCTGCTTTCTCCTGCTAATTTAAGCTTGTTCTACCATTTCAGCTACCTTTTTATAATTTTTTTAGCTACTTCAACTGTTTTCAGATAAATTCAAGTTTTTGTGGTAATTTCTGCTACCGGTACTTTCAGTCTAATTAACTTCTTTATGTTAATTTCAGCTTGTGCTCCTTTTAGATTTTTTCTGTTAGTTTCAGTTTCCTCTGCCATTTCAGCTACTATTTACCAGTAGCTGTTTTATGCTAAATGTAGCTTTTTCAGCTAATTCCACATTCTTGAAGGTCATTTTAGCGCCTTTTGCTTCCTTACAGTAGTTTACGACGTTTCTTTCGGCCTTTTCAGCTACATTAAGTTTTTTTCTTTTTTGGTGCCAATTTAATTATTTTTTCGTGCGCCTTTCTTCTTATTTAAACCTAATTCAGCAAATATGTGTTCTTTCTGCTTTCTTCTGCTAATTTAGGCTTGTTCATCCATTTCAGCTTGATTTCAGCATGATTTTTAGTTAATTTCAGCTGTTTTTCAGAAAGTTCTTCAGCAAAAAGCATTCACATTGCATTTTTGCTGGAAATACAATTTCTCTAGTTTTATAAGTTATCTTGATTTTATTGTTTCATAACACTACTTTTATTTTAATTGCATTTTATTGTTGTTTATTGTTGTCTGTACTTTATATGTGGTCTGCATAAAACAGGTTTCTCTTGAAAATGAGTCCTTGTGAATCAATGAGACTAACCTGTATAAACAAAGGTAGAATGAATGAATGAATCTAAAGAGCCACACATTTAATGTGGAGGTCAGGGCTGGAGAGGTTAGATGAGATGTCTTATTAGTGCAACCTCCTCTGACTGCACTCCACCTGCTTTGACAAACAATGCAATTCAGGCACTCCCTTCAAGCTTCTAATGGTAGAGGTGATTTGTTTACAAGCTTCAGGGAGATTTAACTGGTCCAGACACAAAAATCATCTAAAAGAATTGACAAAGGTTGAGATATGAGGGTGATATGTAGGCCTGTACGAAGCAGGATTCATGTTTTTAGTCGTGCAACATTAGGATGACTGCTTTTTGCCACAAAAACTGAATCAAAGTCTTTATGTGGTTGTGTTACTATGATAAACAATCAAAAGACGTAATTTTGAACTAAAAATTATTTTCAACTCAGTCTGTCAAAGCTGCCTTTAGAAGTTGGTAAATAAAAACAAGACAAAAACACGAAGAGTAAATCTTGTTAATGCGGGATGGGCGGCAGAATCGAGCAAAGACGAGCACAGCCTCCGAGTGTCTACCTGATGCCGTGTGTGTGAGTTCCGACGTCCGCGGCTACAGAGGAAAACCACAAGAAGCAGAGATGTAGAAAGAAAGAGGAGGACACAAAGAAAAATAACGTTTACGATTACAGCAGCTGGCCACCAAAGCCTTTACCATTAAAGCACCTTCATTCCACCATGTGCTGGCATCAACGTCCAATGTGAACCATGTGATGTGGACAGTAGGACTGAACACGGCCACCAGTGAGAGGCCGGAGGAGGGAGGCAGCACACCTCATCAGTCTGGCATGTGCCTGTAAACTACCATTTATCCTGTTGTTGTCACTGGCCTCTGCTCCCTCTTTGGACCAGGAGCAGAGAATATCTCTGCCAGAGCAGCTCAGACATGCCAGCTCAGCAGTGAGCCCGGGGTGCTGACAGACACAAATATTTATCCCTCCAACTGCTGCGCCTCTCCTCCCGCGACCCTCCATATCTATCAATGCCACCCTATGCCTCAGACGGCCCAAGCTCACTGACTCACAGAAAACATTTCCAGAATCCATCTTAGCGCAAACATTTTTTTTTTTTTTTTGATGGTGTACATTTGTAAAATGAATCAAAGTGCAGATGCTTTGAAGGGAGCCCACCAAAATGCTCAGAGCGCCAGAGCAAGACAGAAAAATAGAAGACAGAAACGTTACCCAGCAGATTGTGTACCTTGATAAATGACTCCAAATTGCCGTTAAATAATCTAAAGTTAAAAAGAGAGCGGGGTCTAGCCCGCCGTGTGCCGGTGTGGGTTTTGAACAACCCATTGGGATGTCTAGAATACAAAGAGTTGGTTAGGAAAAAACAAATAATTATGGGGTGCCGTTTGTAAAGTTACACAGTCAAAAATCAACAGCAATATTTTTTGGTTTATTTAGCCTTTAATAAGATTTTTTTTTTCAAATTCATATTTTCACCATGTTAT
>JARVGQ010000002.1:19134048-19144523 GCA_031762355.1 Hypsolebias martinsi | reverse complement strand
AGAGGATGCAGAGGACAGAGTGAGGTGGAGGAGGATGACTCGCTGTGGCGACCCCTGAAAAGGGAAAAGCCGAACAACAAAGAAGAAGATGTATATGCTTTTTCCATTGAAGCATTAAATACTACAAATTTTGAAAACTGAGGGTTTGTGTAATGTTCAGTGAGAGGTGACAGCGTTGTTTCCTCTCTTTTTACGTGTTGAAGGTGCTTCTCTTTCAGGAAGATACATAGACGGAGACACACTAAGCACAAATAAGTTTTTTTTTTGTGTGTGAGTAATTTGACATGATCACAAAACATTGCAACCAAAGGTATTTACTGATGGAGGATTTTTTTTTAAGATCTCTCAGTGGGAAAGACATGTTGTAGCTCTTGATTAAAAAGCATTATTCCCTGAATGACCATCAGGTGTGGGTTCTTCAAAGCCCACATATCAACAACTATCATGAGCAGAAAGTGCAGATGTGTGCAAAGTAAACTTCACACATGGAAAACTATCGGCCAGGGGACTTTTTTTTTTTTTTGCATTGCAAGCACCAGACTAGTATTCACCTACAGTCTTAAAGATTGTGCTCGTTAAAGAACTTGAGGATATGCAGCCGAAGCCTTACTGTGCACAGACAGAGCTGCGCGACGGTCAGCTGCTTTTCTTGCATGAGCTGATTTTATCAGCAGAATAGGATTTTTCCAGCAGATAGGCAGGCGGAGGCAATTTTAAGAATCCACGGGGTGAAAAAGGAAATTAAACTATAATAATTGGAGTCCGATTAAAGTTTAAAAAAATTATTCTACATCTATTTATAACTCAATTTTACAGGTATGTTTAGATAAAACATAAGATTTATGTGTATAGTGTCCAAATGGCAATTAATAGCTAAAGGAAAGTGATTATGGCACACATTTCATGTCTGGAAGCAACAGCAGGACGACGTGCACAAAACCAGGACCCTGCACCTTCAACTGTGAACAGTTCTACTTGCCCCTGTTCTATTGTGAGATGTTGACCTGCTGGGAAAATGGCTCCAAGCCTTAGGAAATCCACCTTGTAGCTGCATCCACAGAATGTGACATTTATAAATAAACCAGGGCAGAATAAAACAAAGAGCTAGCTGTATGAATAATGAAAACAGAATACATGTGATCAGACTTATTCGAGCATAAATGAAGCTAGAAAGAAAAGATTTCCACGGCTTGACTCTCGTATTTAAAGGAAAAAAAAAAGTTTTTTTTTTAATAAATGCTTTGGTTCTATAATTGTTCTATTAAAGTTCATGCAGCTCTGAAGAGGGAAAAAAAGGTCTAACAACAAACAGGTCCTTCAGAGGATGTTGATGAAGAAGCCGGGGCCACTCTTTGGTCCTTTGTTGAGCTTACATCACCCAGCATGGACCGTGAACGTACAAGGAAGCCCGAAGCACGGGTCTTTGATGTGCTGGAAGGATGACAACAGTACAGCTGTCTCCTCAACTCTGCAAGGAATCCCACGTAGCATAGGGGACTTCTCTGTTGTTTGCGCCTCATTATTGCAGCTCTGCTGAGATCAAAAGCTCAGGGACGCTTTAATTAGAGGGCGAGACATGACCTCCCACCAGGCAGCTGTTTGTCTGCAAAATGTCACCTGGATCTACAAAGAAACTGCAAACTTTAAAGGGGCAAACATTCCTTAATGTGGTTTCATGCTGCAGATTCCACAGGAGCTGTGATGCAGGTAATGATGAGACAAGTAGACATCTATACCCCAAGTTTTCACTATTATTTAAAGCCTTCAGAGTTGCACCAAGATGTGAATTAACATTAAAAGAAGTTGATTATTAGGGATATGAAGGAATACTTGGAGGCTAAAGCATGACTAACTTCTTAAATATGAGTCTAATTTTTCACAGCTGCCTTCCTAAGCAGAACCATAAGGGTTAGAATAATGTGCTAGATGTTTTGGACTAAGTCCCGTTTCAATCAGATGGAACCACAATCACACAGAGCTGTATGAAAACAAATTTTAATTCATTTAATTTTTTTATTTTATTTAGATTTTAAATATGAAAGTATAATTTGAAGAACTTGCAAGAGGAGAGAAACTGAAAAGTGTGCGATCTGAACGGACACAAAGGCAGCTCCGCTTAAGATCGAGCACTTTGTAATTTAGCTCTGCGGCGACTGCTGCAAGGAGCTCATAATCTGTTAGGGAGTTGTCATCTTTGAGGTGGGAGGAAAAAGCAGCGGACTGGTTGTGGTCACAAAAGCCATGAGAGAGTGGAGGCAAACTGATCTGAAGGTGCGGTGACCAAGGATCTACTGCATTACTCTAATTCAGAAAGCTAGACCACAGAGCGACATCCCATCAGACGCAGAGCTGAATAGAAGTTCCTGCAGATCATACAACTAAAAATACACTGATGTCAAATGAATGGGTTAATCAAACATGAAAGACTGGAGACTGAATAGGCTGCTGCCTGATGTGAATTCAAGACAAATCTGGATCTTATTAGTGGTATGTTCAATGTTTTTTTATTTTTATTTTTTTCATTAAAAAAAGAAAAAAGTCAAAGTCATATCTAACCCCTTCAAATTCTGGTCTAATATAAACGTTTTTAAAAGATGCATGAAAAGGAAAGCTTCATTAAGAACAGATGAGAAAATGTGGAGAGAAAAAAGCACATGTCGGTTGCAGTCATAGTGCTTACAAATGAAAATTACATTCACTGATAAAACTGAATTAGTGTTCAAAAACAATACACACAAGAGAAATGAGCACGAGTTTAGATTCAGTCTGTGTGAAAAAGGTTTAAGTTTCTCGTAGCTTTCTCTGAAAATTGGTTGCTGATCCATAATTAATCTAAAATCCAACTTTAAAGTAAGTATTTTTACTAAAAATACTTACTTTAAAGTTGGATTTTAGATTAATTAGGCTTGGAGAGTGTTTTCTACACCAGGGGTTCTCAAAATTTTTGGATTCAGGGACCCCTTCATAAGCCTCATGTTTATTAAATAATTTTCTTCAAGTTGTCTCTTTAATGCAATGGACATATTTGTGCAACATGAATACTTACAATCTGTTCTTTAATAGTGTTAATACAATTGTTATACTTTTAAACATGGGGTATTTTTCATTCAAGACACACTTAAAAAAAATTATTTCATCTCCCCCAGAAAATTTTAAATAAAGTAGATGTGATTTCCTGCCTTTTGGTGTATTTTAACGGGTTGTTAAACATCTATGTGCTTGTAAAGAAGAATTTTTTAATTTTTATTTTTTATTGCGGACCCCCAAGCACTGGCTCGCAGACCCCCAGGGGTCCAAGAACCCTAGTTTGAGAACCGCTGTTCTACAGGATATATTGTTACAATGACTACAAGCAAGTTCTGATTATGGAAATGTGGGGGAGGGAGCCTTCAAAACAGAAAAAAGATCTCAAAGACATCTCAAAATGCACATTTTGTCACAGTGCCTGACCTGATTATCAAAATATCATCTAAATTGTTCCTCTTGTAAAACAAAGTAAGCCAAACATATAAATAAACTCGTAAAACTTTAAACTTTCTGCAAGGCAAACAGATGAAAATCCCCCATCAATGATGAAAAAGCTCCCAACTGGCTGTCAAGAGTGACACGAACATAACAAAATGAGTAAAACTCAGTAGCGACCATACATGGCACCAATCCATCAAGTATCTTTCCTTTATAAAAATTTTGGAAAGATAAAAGATATTACCCTTACCTTCTTGAGTAGCCGTGTGGAGTCCTCACTGATCTGCATGAACCTCATGATGACGTTGTTGAGGTAGATGTCACTCAGTGTCGCATGGTCCTTACTCTCCCTCCTAACCTGGTTCAGAAGCAGGTACCAGCAGTTGACCGGCGACAGCAGATTCTGGTCTTTTCTAAATGGACCAGAAGCAACAGTGAGATGGCAGGAAGGAAAATGAACAATGTGCAGTCTCAAGTAATCTTGGTCTGCGCGCAAAAATAAAAGCATCACACAAACCTTAAATAAATATTTCAGTCTTATGGAAACTCAACGCATCTGTATACAAATGAAATATGCAAACACTTAAAGAAAAAAGTGCAATATCTGCAAAATTGGTGATTTTCAAAGCTTTAAAATTAGGAAAAAACATTGTGCTTTGTATCCAAACAGACCTGGTTCTAGAGGAGAAGAGCTAAACTGTTCGAAGAATGTAGGGTGCTTTTAAAAGACCAATAACAGCTTTGAAATACATCAGAGCTGGGCCTTGTATTTAATTGGAAGGATTGTAAATTATTTTCCAAACGTTACAGAGTCACTGCAGGAAGCTACATACAGCAGGAGAAATGTGATCAGTCTTAGTGGTTCCAGTCAGTGCTGAGGCTGCAGCGTTTTGGATTAATGGAAAGACTTTCAGGGAATTATTTGAACACTGCAGACATCTGGTTTAGCTGTTACAAAGGCATGCATCAGTTTCTCAGCATTGCTTTTAAATTGTGATTATTATTATTATTTTTTTTTACATTATACACAAGAGAGAGGCTGCCATAAAAGCCTGCAGAATATGGAAATAAAAAATGAAAATTTGGTAAGTAATCTAAGTTTCACCATTCAGCAATGGATGCCAAAACCATTCCATTAACAATTTGTATGGTGATTTAGATTTATTAGGCCAAAAATAACGTTTTTTTTTCTTCGTTTATTAATTGAAACCATCCTGAATTCATCCAAGACAAACTACCCGTAGTACCTTTTATTACCGTTTGGAATTTTATTGGTTTCATATAATTTGTTAATAAACCAAGGTGTTATAAACATAACGACTGAAATTCATGTTCTACGAGTGTACAATCCAAGTCTCTCTTGTAAATGAGTCCTCGAGGCTCAATGAGATTAACCTGACTAAATAAAGGTTGAATGAATGAATGAAACACCAGCAACAACTTTCATTTGTGTAAAGTGGCACATTAAGATTTATAAACTGGACTTCACCATACAGTATTAATAAAACTCAAATCTGACCAAAGCACTACTGTACTTGCTGCCGTACAAGTCGCATCAGTTGCATCAGTCCAAAAATGTCTAATAAAGTGTGTGTGGGGGGGGAAACATAAATAAGTCGTTTTGCCATATACATCGCAGCTATTATGTGTCATCGCTGATACGCCACGTTTGTTACGCGTCACCGCTGACCGCATGGAAACGTGGGCCGGTGTTGTGCCAAAACTTGATTGGTTGCCAAATGGCAGTCGCGGGAGCGTGCACGGAAGGCATTTAACAAGAATTTAACAAGATTAACAAATTAAAAACAATTATTTGTTTGCTCAAAATTATAGCAAAGGTGTGTCTCAGTTGAACTTTTCTTTAATAAATGCACTTTAATGGTCAAATTAGCTGCATTTTGCCTGGGCAGTGCAGCGAAATGCAGCTGATTTGACATTTGCTTCAGGAGTTCTGGAGCAAGACGAAGGTGGTTTCGTATGTCAAGCCAAGTGTCTCATTAATAGTCACTTTTACCTATTAATGAGACACTTGGCTTGCCCTATTAGTCGAGGGCCCTCTAGCGGCTAAAAATGGTAGTGCTCAATATTTTCCATGTCAGAATGAATGAAGTCGTCAAATCTCAGCCAAAAACTGGGTTATAAATAGGGGGAAAAAACATATATTAGTCACGTCGGTGTATAAGTCACAGGACTTGAAAATTTATGCAAAAAGGTGCGACTTATACGGCAAAAAATACAGTAATTTTATTACAATATGTTTAAGTCTTTGTGTTCAGATGTTTTGGTTAGTAGAGTCCAGATAACAGAACCTGTACGGAGACAAGGCCTCAGGGGCAATAAAAAGGCCGTTTTTAACTTGAACAGTTTTGTTGCAGGTGTGCAAATCTTCACGCAAACCATTATTTAGCAACTGAACAAGAAAATATTTTTAAAACACCTAAAGAAACCACATATTTATTTTTTATGAATGCTAAAAAGTAGAATCCTGAACAAACACAGTCTGCAGAAAAGAGTGACAGAAAAAGAAGTTGAAGTAAAGAGGTAAGAATAGAAGAAAAAAAATGGAGGAGTCTGAGAGTTATTTCCTGTGCTGTGTGATGGCTGGTTTCAAGCCATCTGTAGGACATTGTCCAGGCCACAGAGAGCTGAGGCCCTGTGTAAGCACCAGCCTGCAGGCACACTTCCTTTGGGTTAATCTACAACATTCCATGTACATGCAAAAATGTGGCACTGAATATAAGCATGCATGAGCCTCTGTGTGTGTGTGAGTGTTTGGAAGAAAGTTAAAAAAGTTAGGTCTTAGGTCGAGTCTTGCAGGAACCATATGGAGACTCGCCTTTGCTCCACTGTCACAAAGTAAGTTTTCACTGACAGGCAGCACTTGTCAACACAACAGGTGACAATTTGCTCTCTGCCCTCTAACCCAACCCTGAACTAGCTTTCAGGACCGGCGACACATCTGCACGAGAGCAAAAACGAAGCAACTGAATAACTGAGACTGACATTCCAGTCAGCTGAAACAGTCCCTGATAATGTGCAAAAACAGGAACTATATTTGAATCAAATAATCTGAAATAAATAAATAGCTAAAATCTACGATTCACTGATGGGCATGTGCAAAGAAGGTTAGCAAAAAAATAAATAAATAAAGAGTGGTCCTAAAGCTACAACGGAATTTCTGTAAGACAACTATGAACACAAACTCTCAATTAAATAAATCTTACCATGCTTCTTTCTATATGTAGACCAAAAATGTTCTTATTAAGCTAACTGATCCCAAGGTGTGAGTGAGCGTGTGAATGCTTGTTTGTCTCATTTGTCTCAGCAAGGCCCAGTGATGGACTTGGAACTGGACCTGTCCAGTCGCCCGCCTCTCACATAGTAATAGCAGGACATGGGCACCAGTGACCCCCGTGACCCAGAAAGGAAGAAGTGGTTAAAGAAAATGGATGGACTGATGGATATCAGAGAGTAGAATGCTTCTTTTTTATGAGACTAAGGTTCTTTTCACACCTGATAGTCCGGTAGACTCGGTTCGATTGGGGACCAAAATTCAGAACATTTGTTTACATATTATTCTTGTTGTATATCGGTACAATGATAATAAAGCTTAATCTGATTCTGGTTCTGATTTTCAGTTAGTGCGGTTCGCATTCACACTGCACTGAATCAATCGAGCCAACCCTCCTCGCCTGTGGTGGTGTTGCACCAAGAACTACTGAAGGAAACGACACGAAAACCTCTGAAGAAGACACTGAGCGCAACTTACTTCTGGAAATAAAAACAAAAATGGAGCGGTGCCAAATTTTAGCAGTTTTAGGATTTCTTGTTTTGTCTGTGGTTCGTGTGCCGAACGGACATTTTTCAACGATGGACTCAGCATGAGCGGAAGATGAGGCAGAAGACCATGGCGAATGTTGTTTATCACACAAGGCAGCTGAGACGGCTCTGTATGAGGTATGAGAAATGCACATTTTATTTTGGTTGTATTTACACAGAATGCCCTGCGCTGTAGTCCACTTCCTGCTTTTGGAGCGGTCTCCGGTCCGATTGGATTCACAATGCACTCAAACCATGCTAGAGTTTACTTCAACCAAACCAAGACCTAGGTTTTTAGGCGGACCAGTGTTCGCTTTTTTGGTCCGCATCAGAGTTTGATTGCGCATTCACACCTCCCCTAATGAACCAGACTTTCTAGACAAACTGACTAGAGTTCGATTAAAGTAGACTAAACAGTGCTGGTGTGAATGCACCCTAAATCTAGACATGTGATAGCAACATGAATATCCTGAATATGCTCACCCTAGTATGTGCAGATGCATATAGATTTCAGTAGCAGCCTTTTGTAAATACACTCAACAATGTCCCTGTTGTTCAAAAGTTTGTCATTGTGACTGAACCCAACATATCTAAAGAAGAAACAGCAAATTGGCTAAATTAATAAAATACATGCACTGTGTTGTTAAGAAAAAAAGCTGCAGGACAGTCCAGTCAGTGTGGAGAAACAGATTATTTTTATGTATTTTCTTATATTAAAGAAATCAAGAAATAAGTTTTTATTTGTACTTGTATTTGTCATCTAATGAACTGGCCCATGAATGCCCTGCAGTAAAAAGACGACAAAAGACGACAAGTGCAGGATTTGCTCAAAGGCTATAACAGCATAACACTCTCTCTCAGACTTCACATAATGACAGGAAAATCCCATAATGTCATCATTTCCCTCCTAAGTCAGAGCAGGAACTGTGTCAGACAGATTCCAAAAGATACTTGAGCCCTCAAGAGGCTGAAACAGAAATATAAAAAGGAAAAATTAAAAAAATCTGCAGAGAAGCAGTTAAAAAAAAGGAGAGAACTCATTAGCAACGTCTCCCATGACCATCTTTGCATAGGTGTGTTCTATCCATTCATGTTGTGCAAATATGTGAGTAACTGGGTCAATGTCAACATACTTTCACTTTCATACAGCAGATGATGCTGACAGAGAAGGATAATTATCACTTTAGTATGCAGGGTACTGAAACAGGAGCTCTTTATCAGTGGAAGAGGAAAAATAACGAAGGCCTCCAGTGCATGCTGATAAAAATCTTTCATTAATGAACTCTACAATGTGGCCTTACAGTGCTTACTGAAGTATTGTAACCACCACAGCATAAAGAAACTATGGTCTAATTTAGAAACCATTACTTCTAGTTTTATAAAAGATTTTCTTTTGGTGAGACACTTTTACAAATGGAAGTACATGTTCAAATACATGATCTGCGGTGAGAAAAGGGTGGGCTGCCCTCTCTTGGTTGGGCGTGAGGTTCTATCTCAAGTAAAAAGTTTAGGTATCTTGGGGTTTTGTTCACAGGTGAGGTAAGAGTAGAGCGGGACACTGACAAATGGAACGGAGTGGCTTCCACAGTATTGTGGAGTCTGTGCCAGTCCGTTGTGGTGAAAAGGGAATTAAGCAGTAAGGTGAAGCTCTCGGTTTACCTACATTCCTACCCTAACCTATGTTCACAAACTTTGGGTAGTAACTGAAAGAACAAGATCACAGATACAAGCGGTTGAAATTAGTTTTCACTGAAGGGCAGCTGGACTTTCTCTTAGAGATAGAGTGAGAAGTTCAGTTATAACAGAGAGATTTGGAGCCGCTGCTCCTCCACATCAAGAGGAGCCAGTTGAGATGGTTCGGACATCTGGTAAGGATGCTCCCTGGACGCCCCCCTAGGGAGATTTTATGGGCATGTCTAACCAGGAGGAGACCATGGGGAAGACAAGACACACTGGAGAGACTACATCTCTCGGCTGGCCAGGAACCACCTTAGAGTCCTCCCAAAACAACTGGAAGAGATGGCTAGGGAAAGAGATGTCTGGGCCTCCATGCTTAAGCTGATGCAAATGTGATATGACCTTGGAAAAAGCGGATGATCGATCGATCGATCGATCGAGTGACTGAGATGGAAGGAAGGAATGAAGGAAGGAAGGAAGGAAGGATGGAAGGATGATGGATGGATTTTTACAAATGCAACTGGAGTCTTTAGGAAGAAAAGTTTTTTGCCATGTGAGCTTTGCTGCTGTCTTTCCACTTCTTGTTGTTAGACTTTGCTGAAGTCCAGCTGAGCAGAAAGACCGCTTGATGCAAACTTCACTCCTCTCCAGAACTGAGTTTGAGTCATTGGAATACCCCCCAAGTAGAGGAAAAGCTGATTTCTGACAAGCGCAGCAAAATGAATATCACTCTGGAAAAGGATGACGGGCTGAACTCCTGCAGTGTTAAAATATTTTCCTGGCTTAGAGCAGTGTGCAGCTTTAGGTCTTTATAAAGACACAACGTATAGTATGAAAAGCAGCTTCAGCAACACACTTATCCAACACCATTGTTCAAAAGAGTGGTACAGGAAATCTTCCAGCTGCAGTTAGATTATTCAACTTACCCGTATCTGCCTCCTGGCATCATTACTGTTAGATTTATTACCATAATGTATTACTGGTATGTATGTACTTTTACTGATCATCTGCAGTTTTTGCACCAATTTTACAATGTACTTTTTGCACCTGTTCTACACTGTGCTGGCTTGCCACCATGTCTTATAGTGTTTTTTTTTTTTTTTACTATGTCTCTTACACTGTTGTTCTGCACCTGTCTTTATTACAGTCTGTTGTTTTGCACCTGTCTTGCACTGGTTGTTTTGCACCTGTCTTGCATTGGAGGTTTTGCACCTGTCTGTCTTAAAGTGTGTTGTTTTGCACCCATTTGTCTTGCAGTGTGTTGTTTTGTGTGTCTGTCTTACAGTGTGCTGTTTTGCACCTGTCTGTCTTGTGTTGATTAACACCTGCCTGTCTTGCAGTGTGTTATTTTGCACCTGTCTGTCTTGCAGTGTGTTGTTTTGTACCTGTCTGTCTTGCAGTGTGTTGTTTTGCACCTGTATGTCTTGCAGTGTGTTATTTTGCACCTGTCTGTCTTGCAGTGTGTTGTTTTGCACCTGTCTGTCTTGCAGTGTGTTGTTTTGCACCTGTCTGTC
>JARVGQ010000002.1:19116946-19126957 GCA_031762355.1 Hypsolebias martinsi | reverse complement strand
TTCAGCTGTGTGGCATCAGAGACACATCTAAAAGCTGCAGGACTCCGGCCCCCGAGGCCTGGAGTCTGACACCCCTGCTCTAAACCCTGCGGCTTATACAATGCCGCAGCTAATTTATGCTACTTTTTGGGGACATGCTAATGAGCTTCCGGCTGCCAAAAACGTCGGGCTCGTCACACCCGGGCACTTACACAGCTGCCCAGTACATGTCTGTCTTGAGGGGTGGGTCCTCGTGATTTTATTTTACTGTTTAACACACACAGATAGAGTGGAGAAGGGGGGAATCCCACCTCCGCAGCTTGCTCCCCCCTCCCTGTTCTCTCCTCCCCTCACCGTTTCAGTGGTTCTACTGCAACCTGTTTGGTAATTTCACTGGTCAGATTTTTATTAACCTTTATTTATACAGGTAGTCTCATTAATACACATCTCTCTTGAGGGTTAGGTCCTTGTGACTCATGAGACCACTTGATTGGTTCATTGTGGTTGACTGCTGGTCACATGGCCTCAGAGAGGGATTATGGGTAAAATGTATCCATCCATCCATTATATTTTACCCGCTTCTTCCATTTTGGGTCATGGGGGTCGCCAGTGCCCATGTCCAGCAATCACAGTGCGAGGTACACCCTGGACGGGTTGCAAGTTCATCACAGGCCCACATAGAGACAAACGAGACAAACGATCATTCACTCTCTCACTCACACCTAGGGGCAATTTAGAGTTACCAATCAGCCTAACATGCATGTTTCTGGTCTGTGGGAGGACACAGGAGTACCCGGAGGAAACCCATGCATGCACGGAGAGAACATGCAAACTCCACCCAGAAAGGCCCCCGGACCGTGATTTGAACCGGCAACCTTCTCGCTGAGAGGCAGCAGCTCTACCAGTTGCGCCACCGTGCTGCTTAAAACCAAATAAAGCAAAAATTCTGTTCAATGCAATCTAATGTTTTATAAACTTAATTTTTTTTTAACCATCTGCAAGTTGACCAAGGTTTTTTGTTTTTAAAGAAGAAATCCCTTGGAAATTATGCTTTTATTTTTAGACGCTTTAATATGGGCAGATGCATGCTAGCACCAACAAACCAAAGGACATAAATCCCTAATCTTGTTCTTTTGGGGTTTTTAGCTCATTACCGCATGTTGACTGGGTCAGCCAATAACTTGGACAACTAAAACCATAATGAATGTTTCTGTACAATCTCCTTAATGCAGCTATACTAACTTTTTATTTGCATTAAAAATTATCATTATTATTATTTTATTCCTAAAACATTTTGCTGTTTGTCATATTGTGAGCAAGATTTCAGAACTGACAGTTAACTAAAATCAAACAAGTTATTTAATCCTACAGGTAAATATTTGAAATGAAAGACAAAGTTACTTTGGTGTTCGAGTCCTGTCAACCATCTCTCTGGTCACAGCGAGGCTTCAATGCACCCCGTAAACAATTCAGGTGTCAAACGGATTTTTCTTCCAAATCAAACTGAAAGATTTGAAGCTGCCAACGGACCCCTGAATGCTTTTTTAACCTGGAACCACAATAATTCAAGTTATCCATAGCTAGAACCATCATCTTGTCAAAGCAAGCATTCTACTATTACGTAGTGCATTCCAACTGTTCTGTTGTGTACAGTAAACATGGGGACCTCAGTGCTGCACAGAGATAGTAGTAATGAGTTTGTGATGCAAGGGGCATCAAAGTAATCTGTAACTGCCTTCATAAATTATAGCTTGAAGTTGAAATACAGTATACATTTAGTCATTCAATTTCTCTCAGCAACAAGCACACAAGCCAACAATCTATTTAACACATGATTGCATAATTGGACATTAAAAGCAGAAACAATTCTAGCTGACTTAATGTCAGAATGTTTATTTCCTCAACAGCTTGGTATCCAAAAACTCCAAAGGGGATGTACACTTCCTATAAACCCATTCAATGGAACAAATGTGTCCAAAGTTGCTAGAATGCATTACCAGATAGGTTTGTTCAATTGTCAAAGGAAGTGCTTTGTAAGCAGGATGGGTACTGACCCACAGAATAGATGTTGAGAGTGAAACTAGGCCTCGGTTTTAAAAAAGCATCCTGATGCCAGAAAGATAAAGAAATAACTTTTTTTTTCCTCACCCCAAATATAATCTTATTTGCTTTGAATCCATCTGTCTGAAATGTGATGTCATTTTTGTGACATGCTTCCATTATTTCTTTGTGGGTAATGTACTGTTTCTTTCAACTGATTACGATTTCCACCAACAGCAATTTGAGGCATGGAGTACCTCATCAGTCCCAGAGCTGCACTTACACATGCAGGGCAGCTCATCCGCTGCCCCTGCAACAGCAGCTGAGGCATGACACAGGAGGCTGCCTGGCCTCACCATCTGCTTCACATCTAGATTTTGGAACTGTAAGTTCTGTGGGTAGGGGGTTCACTTTTCCTCTCCTTAAGACAGGATACAAGATGGGATGAATGTCATCGTAGGGGCCAATGAGTTCCAAACAGGACACAAGCTTTTCATTACAGCTGAGCAGGATCACATGGAGGACAGAGCTCAGTGTCTGTGGCATGTATCTTCTGACGGTTTGTGTGGATTGATAAGACAAGTAGCTACTGTCACACTTCATTTTAACACAAGTATAATTTGAAAATTTTCCTCTTTCGCAAATATATATCATATGGCAAGCATTATACTAAAGGTTGTTTTATCCATGCAGTAAAATGAAAATAAATAAAATATGTTAGGCTGACTGGTAACTCTAAACTGTCTCTAGGTGTGAGTGAGTGAGTGAATGGTCGTTTGTCTCTATGTGTCCCTGTGATGGACTGGAGACCTGTCCAGGGTGTCCCCACCTCTGGCACAGTGATAGCTGGATATGGGCACCAGTGACCCTGCAACCCAAAAAGGAAGAAGCGGGTAAAGATGAATGATGCATTATGGATGGATGATGACTCATTGTCATAAACAATGTTTAGGATGGACAATTGGATGGATGGACTATTGGTTGAATGAATGGACTATTAGATGAATGGATGATGGAAGGATGGATGGATGGCTAGACTATTGGTTGGATGGATGGACAGAATATTGGATGGATGGATGGAAATATATTTTAAATTATCAATAAAAAAACATTAAATACTTTAGAATGTGTCAATTTGTCTTATTTGCAGTTGTGCTCACAACTGATAACTATATAGCATCCTCCTATTGGACAAGCTGATCACACAGGTCACTTGGTCTACATTTTGTTCTCCGCAACACCCTTGAATTCTCACAGAATGGCAAATATTCTGCATTTAACTGCCTAATTAATCAGAAAATAAAAAATAAGTCATGACACAGAGAGTCATGTACAGTTAACTTAGAAATCAACTCTGCAGCACAATAGTCTTGGGATGCAAAACCTATGCAATGACTGCTGGATGGATAAAAAGCCCATCTATACCACCACATAGCATGCACTGTTGGACAAACAACCCCACCTAATTTATGGGCAGGTATGTGTAAATATGTCTAAGATTCTGTTTTTATTGGGATAACATTACACATGACTATTCAAGTTGTCTTCAAACCAACAAGAGTCTGACTCGCTTTATGATTATCACACAATAAAAGACAAAAATCTTGTTTTTTGACACTTGTAACAGTTGGGAACATGCTGCAGCTTGATCAATAGCTCAGGCTGGTGTACAGCAAAAGAAATTTGCCATAATGGTTAAACAGGTTCCAACTTCTACTTCAAGCACAGCCAAATTACACACAGCATGCTGCCAGTTCTGCTAAAGCATTTTATCTCAAAATATTACAGAACTGGCAACGCGGTCTCCATTAGCGCATGTGACAGACATCTTAGCAGCTTCCAAAACCGCAAGGAGGCGTCCAATAGAAGTACTATAGGTTACTGTGATCCAATGAGTGGCTGTGAAGTTAGAATGAAGCATAAAAGCATGTCTGCCCATGATACTCTGCCTTTCACAACAATGAGCAGAACCAACACTACAAACTTTTATGTTTTTTTAACTACACTAAACTCTCAATGAACCCAACTCCTACAGTTTGTGCTATTTAATTTTTGAAATTGGTACAGCTCTGCCCTAAACAAGTGACTTCATTTTCTCTTTAAAATCCCTGCAACAAATGATTATTTCATTCAAAAGCACAACTCATGGTTTTCATTATCACTGTGGCCTATTAGAGTACAAAAAGTACAGATGGCTTAAAAAAAAATAATAACAAGATACACTCATGAAATGCATTAGTGGTTGGAATATGAGTCATGCCAATTCAGTATTTAACCCAAAGAGTTCACAGATCTAATTGCTCAGTGTTTTTAAGAATATAAAGCAAGAACTTACTAGAAAGATCAAAGTTCATGCTCAATAATCCAGGTTAAAAATCTAACAAATTTAAATCAGGTCCTCTGGACGGTTTGGCTTTTTGTTCAAACAGTCCGTCCTTCATCCAAAGGACTTCATCAGTCTGAGGAGCCACAAACAAACTCAATCCCATAAGTGGCTTACTCACATAGTGGGCCAACAAGCTTTATGGTGATAAGATGGGTTCTGGAGTCCACCCTCTCCCCCATCAACTCCTCTGAGGTAGCCATAGCCAAAGTGGTTCAAAACATCAAAGTTCAGGCTCAATAATCCAGGTTAAAAAAGTCCTACAAAATTAAGTCAGATCCTTCGGATGGTTTCTTCTTTTTTTTCAAATGTCTCATCTTTCATCCAAAGGACTTCATCAGTACGAGGAGCCACACACTACAAACATTTAATGTAAAATATAAACATGCACCAAAAACATTTTTGTTAAGTAATTAATTTCTGAATAGAGGATTTTAATTGAGCAAAACAAACACTTCAGTCTCTGCAGGTTCCGTTAAACAAGGCTAAATTCAAGTGTGCAATTTTTCAATAACTGAAATGAAATAACATCGATCATTTAGTCATCTTTTCTAAATGGCTTATGAGCCAAAAGCCATAGTCGCTAAGGCAACACACCCACAGATGAGAGGCCCGAGTGGGAGGGAGATCAATCCCTGCTGGCTATACGGTGGCCAGCAAGGACCATCAAGTTGATCCAAAAGAAATACAGGAATGTGGAGCTCCATGACGGGTGAATAAAGCACATCTTGGCGGCACAGACGTTTATTCAGCTGCTGTCGAACGTCGAGACGTTTTCTTTGACCTGGACTCCAGTCAGGTGCTGTGGACTGTGCGACTAAACTGGGTGAGATTAAAGAGGCCGAATGCTCGCTTTTGTGCACGTGCTTGAGTATGCCTTTGGTTTTCGTTATAACTTTTTTTTACCCAATTTACAAGAGATTCAAACACTGAAAGGTCAACTTTGTTTTTTTTTTCTCCATTTTGTGGATTCACCGCAGCAACAATACCTCATGATGACAACGCAGTGATAGAAACAAGTCCACAAATTGTCCAACCAAATTGATCTCTGCTTGTAACATCTCCTTTTGCACATATAGCTGTCAGAAACTCAAGGACAAAGCAAATTTATAGCATACTGTTGAAATTTTACTTCGAGTGAATAAACTCTTCTTTATAGTGTCAGCAAATAGTTAAAATAAGTTGTGCATGGCAGTGTTAAGGGGTTCTTTCAAACTGAAACAAAACTTGGAAGTCAACTTTACTGTATTTATAAAGCACATTTAAAACAGCAGCTGTTACCGAAGAGCATTGAAACAAAACCATTTCTGTCATACAGGAAAGAGAAACAGAATAAAATATTCTCCTTTTAACTGGATATGCTTTGTTTATGTATTTATTTAATCTATGCAAAAATTGGCCATGTTTGTAGAGTGGATTGGAGCGGGGGGGGGGGGGGGGAAACCGCCCGCCCGCCCGCCCCCCCCCCCCAAACTGCAAGGAGCTCATGTAATCAAATAGTTACTATCATTTCTATACAGAACAAACCCCACCAGAAGCAATTTTTCATACAAAAACTGTAAAATGAGAATCAAAAACATTGATTAAAACCCAACTTTTGTATAACTGTCTGCATGGCTCCATCCATCCATTATCTTTTACCCGCTTCTTCCATTTTGGATCACGGGGGTCACTGTGCGAGGGGCGGGGGACAGGACAGGCCACAGGTCCATCACAGGGCCACAAAGAGACAAACGAATCAAACAACCATTCACTCTCTCACTCACACCTTGGGACAATTTAGAGTCACCAATCAGCCTAACACGCATGTTTCTGGTCTGTGGAAGAAAACCGGAGTACCCGGTAAAAACCCACGCATGCACGAAGAGAACATGCAAACTCCACCCAGAAAGGCTCCCAGACTGGGATTTGAACCCGGGACCTGCTCGCTGAGGGGCAGCAGCTCTACCAGTTGTGCCACCGTGCTGCCCCTGCATGGATCCCTTGGAAAGAAAATTGCACGTACTTACTACTATGAAAAGTTCAGTAAACTATCCTGAAATATTTATGTTGATCCCAACAATGTATATAGTGAAAACAGTGTGTAGCAGATAGATTTTATTATAAAAAGAACATAACATACTGCACAGTTACCTTCAACAGTCTTCAACACGTGATTACCTTAAGGATACGCACAGAAAAGGTTAAAAAAAAAAAAAAAAATTGGAACAGTAGCGAAATTCAATATAGAACAAGAATACAGCATATGGCACATTATTTGCCTGTCGACAAATTATTATACTGAAATACAGCAATCTAAAGCAATGTTCCAGACAAGCAAAGACCTTGAACATTTGAACTGAATTTGTAACTTTGACCTTGAAGCTGGAGAGGTGACATGTATGACACAACGCACATCTGTATCAAGTTACATTAATTTATCTTGAGTGGATCTGAAGTTATGGGGTGGACAAGAGAACGTTTATGGCTGTACAGACAAGTGGAGACAATACCACAACATGTCCTGCTTTTGACAGGCATATAAAAATGGCAGCACATTATGAAGTAAAATGCTAGCATGACCAGTTTAGTTGTTTGAAAGGTTTCTTTACAAATCACCTAAAGTCCACCAGTGTCCGCTCAATGGACATCACTATCCATGGAGGAAAAAAATGTTAAAAAGTTTTAAAGCATAACTTTTAAGCCTAAAATCTGCTATTCAAGTACAGTATTAGACTGGAACAGTCTCCAAACATAAAATTCAAAGTGGATAAGTAGCTTTAAGAACAGTGAGCCATTTAATTGAAGAGTGAAAAAAAAGAATTACATTGATCCCTTTAAGTCTTCCAGCCAGACCTCTCCCACTTTGCTCATTTGTCCCTGGAACGTTCCCAGCTGCTGTCTGCTGCACTAAATGAACCAGTGGAGGTCCCTACATTTGTGTGTGAAAGACACAGACATAAAGCTAATTTGTATGTTGAAAACTAGTTCAGGCAAAGCTCTTTGGCTTCTCTGAAGTGAAATGGTTTCTTTGTTCAAAAAAAAAAAAAAAACCTTTGACAGGTTTCCGAAATGAAATATGACACATCACCTTGCATCTTGCGTGTCTTTGTGCTTTTCTTTTGAGTTTATTAGTGATGTGAGAGATGAAGAGAAGAAAGCTCCAATGTCAAACAGACATTCATTCTCATCTCTGCTAACCTCAGGCAATAAACATGGCTGGGCATGTCCGCAGCTCTTACAGTTGGGATGTTTGTTTGGGGTAACAATACAATGAATGCTATGTGGTCAGAGAGCGCCGAAGAGGGGTGTAGCAGAAGAAACATCTGGAAAGGATGCACACAAGTTTTCATCTGCCAGATTATTGTGCTGCTTTTGCTGTCACAGAATGCTGGCAGAGACTTGAGTAACACCAACTCTGAAAGAACAATAAAGAGCAATAAACTTTGTAGAAGACCTTTGTGCATGTCTTTTCTGCTGAACAGTAGCAAGGGACACCTGATCCACGACCTAGAGCCAGCAGGATATATAGCTGGCTCAGGGTGACTAAATGTTTTCACAATTGGGACAGTGTGGCACCGCTGTGCACAGAGAGAAGTTCAGGGGGTTGGAGGTCATGACTGCAGACAGTACAGGTAGTCCTCGACTTACGAACGGGTTCCGTACCTACAAACTGTTCTTAACTCGATTTTAACGTAAGTCGGAACTCATTACACTGCGCCGGAAACCCGTTCGTAAGTCCAGATTTTTGCCGCAAGTCGAGGAAATACATGTAAAATGTATGTAAACGCTGCGCTGCACACCCGTTCTTAAGTCCGAGTTGCTGTAAGTCAAGGGCGCCTTAAGTCAAGGACTACCTGTATATGTAGAAGTGTAAAGTTTACATTACACAACTTATTAACACTTAATACAAAATCAGTTTAGTGTTAACTGATCATAAACAAAGACTAAACTTATACAACCAGAAATTACAATACATAAAACACACAAAACAAATCACAACCAGCATTAACCTTTAATTTAACCATTAATTAATGTATTTATGACAAATAATGGAGGATTTACCTGCAGTTTCCTTCATATAGACCAACATGTAGTACTTCCTGTTTATAACAGCCATGTTGGCCGCTGGCCTTTATCACCTTTTACATTTTTCCCAACTTTGTTTAGTTTTTGAAATGGAACAAACTGTATCCACCCTCTAAACGCTCAGAGTAACATGTGTCTGAATTACATGTCAATTTTCCCATCTATTCATTTTCACTACTTGCTTATGTAACAACAAATATGTTCTTAATCTCAATGCAACTTTACCTGGTAAATAAAGATTAAATAAAATATCATACAAGGATTTTAATATTCAGATAATTCATTAGTGGAGTTTATGAAGGGTACACAAAATCTGGCCCACTTAACTAACTAATTAAGCCAGCTGTGTTGACAGGCTGCAGAGTTTTCACCACTTGTGTTTGGGTCTTATCCAACAAATTAAGTCAGGTCCTCTGGACAGTTTATACTTCCAGAAACTGTTCAGAGGACCTGATTTAACTTTGCTGGAATTTTCTACCTGGATTATTGAGCATGAAACAGGATGTTTCTGTTTATGCTCCATTACAAACAAACAAACATTTGGGGAGTGGTGGCGCAGAGGCTAAAGACGGTGGGCCTGTGATCGGAAGATTGCCAGTTCAAGCCCCGGTACTGACAACATCAAAAAATGTGGGTGGAAAAAGGTGAAACATCCACACCTGCCTCTATCCTCATTCGCCCCACTCTGGGCCCCTGAGCAAGGCCCTCAACCCCCACCATCTGCTCCCTAACAGGTTTCTCTTGAAAATGTGTTCTCGTGGCTCAATGAGACTAACCTGTATAAATAAAGGGTAAATGAAAAAATGAAAATTAATTCACTGCACTTTGCTGCATCAGCCAGTAGTTTTCTATTTTTCATCCTGTCTCTGCTGCACCTTTGTCTTTGTCTCTCTCAGATGTCTGTATGTTTCTCCAATTTGGGTCCAAACTGGAGAAACGTACAGACATGTGCACTCTGCGGGCGAACATATAACCCTCCAGCGCCAGTCCACAGAGGCAGGCGCGCTTCTGACAAACAGCCTCAGAGAGAGGAGGGGCAGGGGAGCCTGAGTGAGCCCAGTGTTACACACCGGTGCAAGAGCGGCTGTTTATTTAAAATAATCAAGTGTGAACCGAACCTTGGTCAAGTCCCTCAGTGGGCACTGAACAGAGCCAGGCCACCGAGAAATGTTCAGGCAAGCAGTGGAGCTGTGGAAAACTGAAACTCGTTTTGATCCGGGGCTATTGACAAAACATCCTAGGTCTAACGACACGCCTGCTGGGGGCTGAGGCCCCCTGCTCCGTCATGTCATCAACCGCACCTGTCTCTCCCTCCATACCAGCTCCCAAAACCGACCCTACACTGTTACTTCCTGAACCCTTAGTCTCTCCATCCTCCTCCATCTCACCTCTCACTCCCTGATCTCCACACACTAAAGGCTCCAGTACAGCTCTGCGTATGACTGTACGCCGCTACGTATGCACGTACTGAACGCAGGCAGTTCACCAACACAGCTCTGCGTTCAGACAGCTCCACAGAGCGTTTATCTACGGGACAAATT
>JARVGQ010000002.1:19095314-19105607 GCA_031762355.1 Hypsolebias martinsi | reverse complement strand
TACTTTCGGTTTCGAGCTACGAACGGATCGACCTACGAACGGTCCTTAGGTCTGGAACCCGTTCGTAACTCGAGGACAACCTGTATATATACTAAATTCAAATGTAGTACAGTATTTGCTCCTTTTTTCCTTCAAGTTCTCTGTTAACATTCTTTGAATCTGCTTCTGATTTTCACCAGTCTTACCTCGACTTCACAAGTGAAGTCGGTCCCATCCAGGAGGGTGACGTGGCACACCACCACCTTCATCTTGGTCTTTCTGACCAGGCGAAGAGGAGACAGGAAAATCGATGTCTGGCTGTCTCCTCCCTCCCTTTCAGCCTCCACCTGTCCTTTCTCCTTCTTTTCCTCTTCAACTCCTTCTACCTCTTTTGTCTCCTTGGTCTCGTCTGAGCTTTTCTCCACGTTCTCGTCCACCTTCTCCTCCTTGGCCGGCTGCAGAGAAAAAGGGAAAAATGTAGCGTCTGACAAATGTTGTACATACAACACTAAAGAAGTTCAGATTTCCTCTCAACTGAGAATCAAGGACACCGTTTTCTCTTTTTAGCTCTCCTCCCATAATACCCTGTCTTCTATTCTGAAGCTGGTTAAAGAAAAGGGGTGTTTCTTTTGGCTTCATGATAGAAATGTTGATGTCATTGGATGGAACAGCTCATGTGTGCATCAGAGAATTTCGCAATTTCTCTAGACTGAAAAGAAATTTTAAAGAGTAAATATTACGTTACATTATCTCAAGCCTGTTTTTGATTAACACATATAGAACAAAAATATAAATGCAACACTTGTTTTTGCTCACATTTTTCTCAAAAGTCTAAGACTTTCTATGTACACAAAAGGCCTTTTTCTCTCAAATATTGTTCACAAATGTGTGTAAATCTGTCACTGAGCACTTCTCCTTTGCTGAGATCATCCTCCCACCTCACAGGTGTGGCATATCAAGATGCTGATTCGGCAGCATAATTATTGCACAGGTGTGCATTAGGATGACCACAATAAAAGGCCACGCTAAAATGTGCATTTTCATTGCCAGCACAATGACAAATAAGTTGCAAGTTTTGAGGGAATTGGACTCCGTTATTCTGTTATTTATACACAGTACGAGGCACTGTGCCTTTAAATATACAAAGTAACAGAAATTAATTGTCTTGTCTATAATGATGGAGCTGTTTGTTTGCAGACCCTCCAGCTGCCTCTTAAATGATCCTGGTACTTCTTCTTCTTTCGGCTTTTCCCTCTTCAGGGGTCTCCACAGCAAGTCATCCTCTTCTACCTCACTCTGTCCTCTGCATCCTCTGTCCTCACTCCAACTACCTCCATGTACTCTCTAACTGCATCCATATATCTCCTTTGTCTTTTTCCTGACAGCTGCATTTCTAACATCCTTCAACCAATATACCCACTGTCCGTCCTTTGGACATGTCCAAACCATCTCAGTCTGGCCTCTCTAACTTTATCTCCCAGTTGTTCAACCTGTGCTGTACCTCTGATGATCCTGGAACCATATGAAGATATAAAAAAACAAAACTGCGTTACTGACAACATTTTTAGACCCTCACCAACTTGAATCCTCACGTTTATTGTTTTTCTAGCTAAATCTGTGCAACCATTTTGTGTGTGCTTATCAAACAGATACCAGGCTTTCTAAATTACAGTAAGGCAGCAGGTAGGCACATCTCTCAGCACGTCACATTTTCAGAGTCAACGCATTCTGCATATTATCAGGCATTACTGGACTGACGTGCATCTGAAAGCAGACCTGATGCTGCGGTGTGAGTAATAACTGTCTTACATACAGGATGAGCACTACCTCAGTGTCTGCACTGGCGTTGGAATGAGATTCTGCTTCTGTTTCCTTCGCTTGATCCAACTTTACTTGCTCTTTCTCTTCCACTTCCTCGGCGTGACCATTCACTTCTAGGGCAGGGCTCTCCTCTTCCTCTGCCGTCTTGCTAGCAGGCTCCTCTGTGGACTGGACTTCTTTAGTCGGGGAGGTCTAAATGGGTAAGAAAAAAATGTCAACCCCAGCATACATTTTTAATAATCTTATTTTCAATACAGCAGTGCGAGTGCACTTTACCTGGCTTTGAGACTTCTGTTTCTTAAACCATGTTGGCAGATATCGAGATATTCCTTTGCCGTCTTTTTCCTTCTCCTCTCCTTCAGCGTTTGCTGCTTCCTGGAATTCCTGCTTAGCCTTCTGTGATTGGTCTGGCTGAGCAGCTGACTCCTCCGCGTTCTCCTTCACCTCTGCCTCAGAGCCTGCTTCTGTTGTCATGGCGACCGGTCAATCTGCAGAGAGAAAGCAGAGGGATGGAGGAGCCTTAGACTGGATGTTTTAATAACAAATGTCTTCAATTCACAAAGCAGATGACAGAATACAAATAAATATTAGTATTACAAATGTTTATTAGCTACTTTTGATACTCTGTAACAAAGCTGCACGTACGTAATCATAAATCCTCTTGGATCTCTTTTGTAAAAGCAGATACAAACACGTGAGTTCAAGCTGTCTGAGCCACAAGAGTTTTCATGTAGGTCAACAACTAAACAGCTGGCTGCAAGGTGAGCAGTTCTACATAAGCACAAGCACACGTTAAAAAAAACTGTGAAAAGGGGGGGAGTTACTTAATTCTTCAGCTCTGAGTCACTGTTTTCACCCTGCAGCTGTGGTCAGCACACACACATACACTCTTCAACCCAAATATCTTTGGCAGCCGTCTTCACACACACCCAATCAAAGCAACAGACACTTTTATGCAGCACGACCCTAATGTGGTGATAACACTACATGACCATGACAACGGCTTGGAGGGAAAGTTGAGGTCATAATTGGGAAAGTCTACAAACTAAATCTATTTTTTATGTTATTCATTAACTGTCTTTAAGTAAATAAACAAGGCTGTGTGGTGTCACCAGAGAGGGTGGTGTTTTGGTGAATTGATCCTGGATGTAGGAAGTTCAGAAACAAAATTATTGTCCTGATCAAATGTTTGAGAATTTAAAAAGAAAAAGTTACAGATGCACAGGATTCAAAATAAATAGGGATGTACAATATTATCGGCATGGTATCGGCCGATATTAACGTTAAATTTCAATATTGGACATCGGCCATTCCATTAAAATATCTTGCTGATATAAAAGGCGCTGTTTTTACCTGCAGGAGCACAACGTGATGACATCACGTGAGCCTAACCTATATCACGGCAGAGGAAAATTCAAAATGGCGGCAGTGTGCAAGTTTTATTTTTTGTTGGTGAGGATGTCGGATTCCGAAGATTTATGGACTACGTTGAGCCTTGATGCATCGTCCTCAGTCTGAGATATTTTTCCGACGTAACATTACCTGAATTACAAGCCGTCATTTCCGATGTCACTGAGAAGCTAATAGCCGATAGCGCGACTTGTTGGGTACGTTTTACCACAGACATTTGGATGTTGTGTTAGCCCCGTTAGCGTTAACATAAAATGGCTGTCCTTCATGCACAGGAGTGCAGAGGATCCCACACTGCAGCTAGCAACCTGGACCAAGCTTCCACAAGTGAGACAGCATCGCAGGTGACTAATGCTGATAAATACTATTTAACACTTTTCATTTAATATAAGTTAAAGTGCTATGCATATCATATGGCTGTTACTGAATGTATGTCACCAGCTCTTACAGCTGTTGCAATTTTTTGTAGCAAATAAGCCTAAATAAGAGGGATATGTTCTGAAAAAAGAAACGTATATAAAATATTGGTTATCAGCCAAATAAGTTTTAACATATCGGCATATCGGATTTCAGCCAAAGATCCATATCATGCATCCCTAGTCTTTGAATTTGTTTACTGCAATAAATAGGCACAGACGTCACACAGGATGCTTCACAGAGCCTGCGGAGGAAGTGTGTAATAACAAAAAGTTCAATCCAGTTTTATACATCTTGTTCATGTGATGACAAAAGACAAGGCTAATAGGTCAGAAAGGAATTGTGTTCGGTGTTCTTTGATAACTGGGCTGTCTTATGTTCTCCAGTCCCATTTAGATTATGTACCAGTTAGACAAGATATTAATCATGAGATGTATTTGTTCTATTTTGACTAAACGAAATGCATCCTCCAAAACACTTAACATGGTATTTTTCCACTAAGACAGGCACATACATATGAATTTTATACTTAAGGTATAGTACAAAAGTTCTCTAATGCTAATGTTTTCCATTTCCAAGTCTTTCACACTACAGTATTTGATGAAGAGTTGACTGACACCCATTTAATGAAATAACCTGATTGTGCCCAAGCTGAGATTTACTGATACAAACTGTTTATTTTGAGTAGATTTTTTTTTTTTCTAATTTTAGACAAATTGTAGTTAGAACACCCAACATCACCTGTTTTCGATTAGGTCAAATGTGAAAAAAAAAAAAACTGTTCAAAACTAAATAATATGTCATATTTGCAGAAAAAGGTGCTAAGAGTTCTATTTTAAACAAATTCTTTATCAAATTTACATTCCTGGAATGTGATGACAATCAAAGTTACAAGCAACTGGTTGTTGCAACTTTTTGAACAAGTGTCTTGAGCAATTTGTACTAGTCTGATGCTGTAACCATTAAAAAAATTAACAGAGACAGTTAGTTGTAAAAAAAAAAAAAAAAAAAAACTATAACGATTATTGAACACCTAAGTTCTTCAAAAATGATACGGCTCAGAAGATTCCAGGGATCAGTTTCTTCTCTGAAACTGAAGAGTTGATGACTCAGACAAGTTCCTTCTTTTGCTGTTAAGTAAACCACAAAGCAAGATGAAGTTGCACAGAAATGTCTGTTTCATTTATTGAATAATATCCGCATGATGTGTGACTGAACTATTTATGGAAACAACTGAGCAGTAGTGAAGAGAATCATGAAGAGTTTTCACAGAGAGCTGCCTAAAAAGGAACTGTAAATATTTAACTTGTAACCTCATCTATCATCACCTTAGGTTTACTTTATTATCTTACGTTAGATCCTATCTTGTAAAAAGGGGAATGCAGCTAAAAGGAAAACTGACTGAGACTTTCTCCATCTGTGACCTCTGACAATCATCACAATGAACAGGGAAGGACGTGGCTGTTGGACCTTTTCCGTAAATGGCTCTTTTTAAAATTCAGGTGCTCCACAGATCTTTGACTTGAACCACAACTTTGGCTTTAGTTTCCATCTCCACAGAGGGTGGAGAAGAGTTCAAGGAGCTTGAAGACTAGAGGCTGCTTTCACACCAGTCATGACTGCTATACATCGAGCTCGGGTCCCCTCCTTCAAAACCACAAAACGCCTTTATTGTGTGTCTGATAAGATGAGAGCTGAGACCAGAGGAAACTGTTCCTAGCTTTCCGGAGAACTAAAACCAGACTGGAACCGCTAAAGGAAATACAGACAGAAAGAGAGGTGACCACATCAAGCGGTGTAGACATTCTGTGGCGTTCAGGACAGCAAAACTCCATTAGAGAGCATTTTCAAATACAAGACTGGAGTCGCTTCTTCACTCTACACTACAATCAATCTGATTTCCACATGGAAATGGGATTAAGCTTCCAGATGGTATTTTATTAGTTGTAGATTATTTCTATAACACCCATCTACAAACACCCAGAATTATTCTCAAAGAAGCTGTATCTCCAGGGGTGGTCTTAAACTATTGATTAGAGGGGGCAGCAGGCTCAATGGTTTCCTTAGGTCATGGGTTAAGGCCAAACAAAAGGGTAACCTGGGGGAAGGGACAGTAAGACGCTGTGACATAATTAAATATAAAATCAGCTTGACCCATATAAGGGTGCGTAGGAAAGACAGTTTAACAGAGATTTAAAAAAAAATATAAGAAAAAGTGTAATAAGGGGCAGGAAGCAGTGTTTCCCCTACCATTATACAAGTGGGGCACTCCACCCCATCAACAGAACCAAGCGCCCTGCCTAGGGATGCATAAATTTATCTTATTTTATTTTATTTTTTTAAGACTCTAGATTCTTAATCTAAAGGCCCCCAAATCAATTTTAAAACATGTTTAATTTATTTATTTATTTATTTTTTGCTCCTACTCCTGAGCGTACTGCATATTGCATTATGTGTCCGCTTGGCCGCCGTAAAATTTTGGCCGTGTAGGCCACCGTACAGCAAGCTAGTTAGCCAGCTCCCTTTGTCTGAATGGAGCCTGCTAGCATGGAGGGGGTCAGCGCGATTCAACCCGCTCCTTCGTCTTTAAAAATAATTTCAGATCCTACAACGTTCTGGGGGAAGACAGAGCTTAACAAGAGAACAGTTGTTTGCAAGATGTGTCAAATAAAGTTACGGTGCAGTATTTTTTGGAAATACGAAAAAATGCGCGGAAGATGAAAGTGAAAGCAGCCGACCAACGAAGTCTGCTGAAAATATTTCTCTCTCCATCTCCTGCTATATCGCAAGGATTTAAGAGCAGACAGCTCAGTGGAAGACGAGGGGTTTAGTTTTATTTTTAATGCAGTGGAAGCAACGTATGTTATTCTTTCACGTAGATAAAGTTCCACACAGCTCCAGCACGAAACAAGAATAACATGGGAGAAGTTCTGATGCAGCTGCAGCTCAAAGGTAACAGTTGTTTCTCATATTATTCTAAAACTTATAGACAAGTTACACAACAAACTTAATGTAATTTGTCTTTTTAACAGGTTGAAGAGGCCAGATGAGACACATCGCCTGGAGCCAGTTCTACCGGTAAATGATACAATTTATGTTTATAAATTACAGTTCAGAAGAGATTTTGTGCAGGTTTGCACAGGTTTTGAAATTGTGTTAAAGATTTACTAAATATGAATCAATATGTTTGAAAAAAACTGTGAAGTCTGTATTTTATTTTGAGTTAAAGATTAATGTACTATGGTAGGCTGAAGTCTGTTTACTTTTGTATTTATATATTTTGAATTATTTGTCAGTGATGGACTGGAGACATGTCCAGGTGTCCCTCACCTCTCACACAGTGATGGCTGGACATGGACATCAGTAACCCCCGAGACTCGAAAAGAAAGAAGTTGGTAAAGATGGATGAATTATTTGGTTCTAGATTTTTCTTTTTTTTTATTTTTGTTTTAGAGAAATCCAGGCAACTAACCTAATACTGGTAATTTAAGTTACAGATTTTTATGCACTCCTGTATTATTTGTTCCTAGTTTTGGTCTAAATATCAAATGATGCAAAAAGATTTGATGCAGTAAAGAACCTAAAATTATTATTTTAAATAAATGTTATATTTGTTTACATTGTTGTTTATTCTTTTCAGCTTTCAGTTACATCACTGAAACTAAATTTATGACTATTTTGATAGAAAAATCGTTTCTGAATCGAAAATCGTTTCTGAATTGAAAAATCGATTTTGAATCAAATCGATTTGCCAGACACTGAGAGATTCGCACCCCTGCTACCACCACCACCCATCACCCATCTAGAACTGTCGGTATTTATGTAGCGTAGGGAGCAATACAGAAGTGCTAGCAAAAATGCTACTAACACCGGCAGTAATGTAGCGCAAAGCTAGCGGGCGGGCAACACAGACGTGACTCTGTGACTATTTGTCTCCCCCCACCACCACCACCCCCGTTGCCAATTAAAAACTGGCAAGCGCTAAGGCACTAAGCTAGTAGGGAGGGCAACACAGGCATGACTCTGATCCTCCTCCACCCTATAAAATACATACAAATAATAAAATAAATACAACACTGCTACTTTGGGGATTTTCACCTACCACAGGGGTCTCTGTAATGTAACCTCCGCAATAGGTGAGGGATCACTGTACATGAAAAGGTTGGTCGACTACATAGACAAAGAACCATTCACACTTTCACCTTTGGACAATGTAGTACCAATCAGCCTAACATGCATGTTTTGGATTTGGGAGGAAACCCCAGTACCCGCAAAAAACTCACACATGCACGGAGAGAACATGAAAATTCCACCCAGAGTGGTCCCTGGACGGGATTCGATCCGGCGATCTTCTAGCTGAGAGGCAACAGCTCTATCTACTGAGCCACCATGCCACTTTACAAAGACAAACCCCATGCTAGACCATAAGATGAACATTCACAAATTACACAACTGAGCCATCACATAACTTTTACTTTCACACATGAGGCATACAGAACCTTCAGGGGTGACAGCTGCCTTGTTGGTTAGAATGGAGCATTGCTCATGTCACCTCCCCCATGTGTCAACAACTTGTCAACTCAGCACTGTGACTACCCTCCTTTGCTAGTTCAGAGATGTAACAAAAGTGGGTCAACTTCCACCTTCCCATGTCACTTTGGCTGATACATGATGGCCCAGTTTACATATGAATGATCTCTGGAAACATTAATTTCCCAATGTTGATGGTGAAAAAGTCACATGCTTACTTACATGGCAACGATGTGATCGCAATCTTGTTTATACAAGACCATCAAAGATGGTGAATGCTGTGGTTTTCATGCCAAGGCACTTGCTGACGTCTTTTTTTTTTTGTATTCAAATGGAACACGCATGCCTGCAGACACTCCAGCCTTGAGTGTGAAATCCATTACATCTAAAATGACTATGTTTATTTGTTTCAACCAACAGTTTTGGTAAAAATGTGTAATGAGTATCCCCTGACCCAATGGATGGTGAAGCACACAGTATATTTCCTGTGTCAGAAGCTTTGACAAATTGAAAAGAGAGAGCAACACAAACATCAATACACCATCTGCCATCGTTACTGTTGTTTATCTGCTCGCACTAGCTCAGAAACACTTTGACCTCAGCCGTCCGTAGTGCCAGCTGATGCTGGTGTTTCTAAAAACTTTTGCTTCGAGACCTGGATTAAAAAAAAGATTTCTGTGTCAGAGAATATAAACACTGTTGTTGTTGACACAAACGACTGAAACACAACAGAAATGTTACAGTTTCACTTAGTAATGGCGTCACGTGAACAGAGCCTTAGCAGCAAGAGGCTTTTAGGCCTGGCTCGAAAATGTTGAATGAAAGGGGCTGGTGACATGATCACCTCCCACCCGATTTCCACCTGTCACTTCACACATGACATTGATGTGGGAAGGCGTCATCTCAGGACGACAACTTGAAAAAATTGCTACAATGGATTCATGAAAACTAACAGAACCAAGGAAAGACCATATTTAAAGGCTATAAAGACAAATATTGAAGTTTAGATTCTGCTAACCCCATCAACTATTTAAATCCACCAGTCTTGACAACAACTGCTGTGAATAAAAAAGGTCAAAGACAAACCATTCAACATCTGTCCTTACTCATTCTGGAACTGACCTGCCATCCTGTCCCATCCCCCAATCTCCTTCCTCCTAATCCAGTTCTTCTGGGAGGAAGGCAAGCGGCACGGTCAAAGTGTCTGTTCGCCTTCCTGTTTGTCTATCTGATAGGTTCAAGCAGTGGTTCATGACTAACTAAAATCCCACAAATAATCCCTTACTTCACTTTTATCTACCATTTTTTCTTTCCCTGAGCAAGATTAATTCAATTTACACCATGAGCCACATGCTGGAAATGTGCAACTACACAGAGACCCTCAGCTCATTGTTCAACAGATTCTTCTCTGTGCTCCACCATCACCAACCAAGACAAGAAAAAGAGCAGCAGAAGTTTAACCTTTTTTTTTTTCTGAAAACCCTTTTCAGAGCATACATAATTCATTCCCAGTCTGAACCAACTCAGTATGGATCACACTGCTCTGAGTTGCATTTGTTCCTTTTGGGGAAGAAACTGAATGATTTAGTGCTGAGTACAACTTGGGATAATACACCTAGCCTCTTGTGTGTTCATTTTAAGGATAAAGGGTGACTGGCACCTTTTTTTTCTAAGGTGTTGAGGGCTGCAGTGATGTTCTTTTTTGCCCCAGTGAAAAGCACAGCATGGGAAGCCTTGCTCATGTTCAACAGAGTTGATCAAAACTACAAAAAGAGTGAGTTGGCACAGACGGGGCTGTCAATAATAATTCTTCCAACCATGCAAACTCGCAGAGACAAAACACCACACCCCAATATCATACCACTGCCTGGAAGCACACTACAGACACACACTTATAAAAGGAGTGGGTTGTAAAAACAGATGGTACGAGTGTGAATGGATGTTGAGGTGAGCTGCAGGAGGTGTTAAAATTCCATTAGTCTTTCAAACTCATACCCACTGCAACACCTCTGAAAAGCCTGGTGCAACATTACAGCTCTACTAGTAAACAAAAAGTAAAAAAATAAATAAATAAATAAATAAATAAATAAATAAATAAATAAATAAATAAATAAATAAATAAATAAATAAAAATAA
>JARVGQ010000002.1:19073339-19085653 GCA_031762355.1 Hypsolebias martinsi | reverse complement strand
AAAGAAACTGTCCAGATGACCTGATTGAGAGTTATCAGATTTGACACCTGGATTACTGAGTATGAACTTTCTTTGTTCGGTGTATTGTTTTTGCACTTTTGTGTTAAATAGCGTATTCTTAGTTTAGCACATTTCTTAATTCATATCTTAGATCTTATTATTGTTTTTCTTTTACAATTTATACTTTTGTTGGATGTAACTGGGACCCTGTGTACACAATTTTATTCCACTACATGTACCGCATGAGATGCGAATAACAATAAAGAAACCTTGACCTTGATAATTTTTATACAGTATCTATGTCACTTCGTGAGTGCAACGACAGCATGCGCTCTCAGGACATTAATACCTGCAGTGTCCCTTCAGTGAGGTCCGAATTTGGCAAAAAAGCCTTCTCCTTCTCTGCTCCTGTAATCTGTAACACCTTGCAAAAAGATGAAGCTCTCGACATGGGCCTCTTTAAGGGATTTTAAACAACTGCTAAGTTCATGGCAAAAGCCATCGCAGACATAGTATTTTACACCATTTAATAATGTAGCTGCTTTTGTTTAATTTTAATTCATTTCTTCTATTTTATTTTAGATGCTCTTTATATGATTGTCTGTTGTTTGTACCTCTTTGTTCTTCTTTGTTTAAGACAGATCTTGTAAAAGACTCTTCGTGGCTCAATGAGACTAACCTGTATTTATATGAATATTTGGTTTTAATGAATAAAAGTAGCAAAATGGTAGAAGTAGCAAAAGACTAGCTACAAGTAGCAAAGGGCTAACTAGGTAGCAAAACAGTAGTTTAAAATAAAATGGTATAAATAGCAAAAAGTTATGTCACTAAAAGTATCAAAAAGGCAGAAGTAGCAAAACCTAAAAGTAGCTAATCTAAAAGTAGCAAAATGGTAGTTAAAGATAGCATAAAGCAGAACCTAATGGTAGCAAAAGACTTGCTAAAAATGGCGACTAGCTAAAAGCAGAAGAATAGTAGTTCAAAATGGTAAAAACCTAATTTCATCAAACGAACAGTTACAAATACATACAAATAAATAGTTTGTATTTGTAATTATTCTTTGTCTTTCCTCGGAGAAAACATGGCCTCCATCCTGAACCCGGGTCCGTGTGTTTGTTTTCTCCTTCCTGTCCTCTCAAACCCAGCCGGCCAAAGCAGATGGCTGCTTGTCCTGAGTCTTATTCTGTTGGAGGTTTCTCCCTCATGAGGAAGTTTTTCTTTCCACTGTTGCCTCTGTGCTTGCTTAGTTTGGGAGACTGGGATGAAGTGAAAACTCAAAGCCATCTGTTGGCTCCTCAGATAAATACCGTTATTAACTGACATATGTATGTGAATGTTTCTGTTTAGTGCCCTGAGACGACTTCTGTTGTGAATTGGCGCTGAACTGAATTGAAAAAGCTAATGTAGATAAAGTCTAGCTAAAAATCTAATGGTAGTAAAAGGCTAGCTAAAAGTAACAAAAACATTAGCTACAAGCTAAAAGCAGCATACGAAAACTAAAACTGAGCAAGTACGATTTCAAAAAGAACTGTTTTTGACTTCAGTGTATTTTGACACAGGAAATATTTATTAAGGTTGAATATTTTCAAAAGTATTTATATAAAAAAAAAAACTCAAGAGCACTTCTGAATGTTCTGATTTTTGAATGGCTAAAATACTGGTACAGACTATTGTTGGATAAAATAAAAATCCTTTCATCACTTGAATAAAGAAGCACACACCTGACAGAAGATTTTTCAACCCAATTTACTTGCAAGGACGGAATTCACATACAGTACATGCTTTCACAGATGTAGAAAGTTACATGAGCCTCGTCAGAGAGAATCTGCACCGAACAGAGAGGCAGGAAATGCTTTAATACTGTAAAACAGCCGAGGTCAAGACGGCGTCAGCTTTCCAGCTTACAGACTCGTAAGGCCTTTAACAGGTGAGCTACCATGCACCTGCAGGCTCCTCTCTGAAGAGACAACTTTCTACCTCACACACATTAATTTAACATTAGTTACTGATAAACATCCATAACCTTTATCTAAGTCCTCCTATGCAGAGGAAATTAGATTAAAAAAACAAACAAAAAAAATTTTGGAATATTAAAAAAGGGAAATAGTGAATGCTGATTCAGCAATAAAGTATAATAGTCTGTACTGTTCTATTAAAACAAATGTCCTATCCTACTTTAGACAAAAATATAGTGTCTCACTGATGCAAAACCATAAATAAAACTATTAAAAGATCTAGGTGATAACCACAAACTGCATAATCCTTATGACTTGAGCACAAATTATTGATTCACTAGAAGTATATTTTAATGTATTCTAAACAGAATTTCTAAAAAAAAATAAAAAAAAGTGCATTTATTACTTTATATTTAATTTTGTTTTGTTCAAGAAAAACTTTTTTGGGGCTGTTAGTTCTATTTCATAATTTTAATGCTTCATTCCCTGGACCACAGCGCCATCTGCCGGCATAACTGAAAAGCACATCACAGATTATTTAACGCTTCACTTTAATTGCACCGTTTTTAAAAGTGCATGCAGCACAGCACTGAAAAAAAATACAATAATTCTTTACTCAAGTTTTGACCAGAAAAAACATACACGTCACACCAACAATCATTTTAAAAATTTTCACGATGCAAAACTGATCTACTAAATGTACTATTTTCAAAACAAAGTCTAAAAGCACAAAAAATAGTTTAATCCCAAACATGATGCTTAGTGTTCTCCAAAAATCACAGTTTTCAGTGCATACAAACAAAGATACAAAACATGTTTGAAGTAAAACATGGGCTATAAAATGTAAAGGCAGCTTACAATTTGTAATTTCTAAATGCCTGTACATTCCACAGCTGTAAACATTTCAGTAAAAATACAACAAAAAAAGAAAAACAAACAATATATAACATGTTATCAACTAAACGTATAGCAACTTTATAATTTCACTGTTACATAAAAGATTTTAGGATAACCTGCCTCAGATAGTATATCACTGAATATCACCAAGTTCACTTTAACAGTAGTACGTCACTTCTTTTTCCACAAACAAGTTACATCAATATTTATTGGTAATCCTATTAAAAAAACACACCAGTCAGACATTTTTGAAGAAATTCTCCTCGATGACCTCAGTGAACCTCTCCTTCATCTGCTGACGGAAGCTGGAGTACCACTCCAGCAGCCTCCTCCTCCTGTCCACCCTCTGCTCCTGGCTCATTCCTCTCTCCCTCTCCAGGATGGCCGGCAGCTCCTTCCAGTCAGTGATGAAGATGAAGGGTGCCCCAGCAGCCTTTAGGAGACGCAGCGGAGAGCTGGGCCCTGCTGCACAGTTCCCAGGTGTCAGCACATCTTCAACCACGGGTACAGAGCCATAGGAGCACGCTTCATAGATGCGATAACACTCTGTGTTGATCCCCACCGGACAGAGAGTGAGCTCGCTCTGAGCCAGAGCTGTCTGATAGCGCTTCAGACTGTCTGATGTTTCCTGAGGAAGCCACCTAAGATTAGAATAAAGAATACATAATACTTACTTAACAAAATAAATATGCCAGATGGGGTCTGGTGATGCTCTTTCAAGACAGTTGCCACATGTTAAAACTGAAAATCTATACTTAAAGTTACTGAAATCAGGTCTTTTTTTTTTAACTTGTCCAAACAGGAGACATACAGTACAAGCAATAGGACGTTAAAACAAAACTAGATTTTTAAATTTATTGGTACAAAAATAAAAATATCAACACACACAAAAAAAAAAGACTTACTTATCCCTGGCAGCAGTAAGGCATTCCTTATCTAAGCCCGACGGTTTCAGCACCTGCATCAGTGCTTCCCTGGAGGAATTTTTGTAAACTGTCCCCAAGAAATTGCAGAGGTATGGTCGGTTGGAAGTTATCAACTGGGCGTTAGGCCTGATCATAGGAAACTCTCTGTATCTGCACAGAAACAAAAGAGCAGTTTGTATGTTGCAAAATGTGTTTTGAATAGAAAAGACAACCTCACATAGCTGTTCGAAGTAATGTTTTTATGCTATTAGTGCCTAGTGTATTTTTAGTGGATGTTTTTTTTTTCTTAGTTCACATCTTAGATCTTATTACTGTTTTTCTTTTACATTTTATTGTTGGATGTAACTGGGTCCCTGTGTACACAATCTCGTTCCATCACATGTACCACATGTGGTGCGAATGACAATAAAGAATCTCTGACATAGCTGGATGCACACATTTATATTAGCGTTGGTCGTTGTTAAGATACACACACACACACACATGCATGCACAAACTGATGAGATGACATACGTGGCAACACCAAGAGGCCACTGGAAAACATCCTTATCGTTGACCCACGGACTGTCATAAACGAGGAACAGCAGATCTACAAAGCCACCATTTCTCTTTAAGTGTGGGGCGATCCAGTCATTGTTGCATTGCTCATTGCCCAGCAGAACCACAGCTACATGAGATAGTGTATTGGAATGAACCAGAGCCTGGACGTGCTCCAGCCAGCGTGTGGAGTAAGTGACCTTCTGCTGCTCTCGACCATTGAGAACCAAAACCAGACTGTTCATTTCCAGAGGAACGTGACCCTGGACCACAGCTGGCCCAGTGTAGAAACTAAAAATGGGAAAAAACAAGCAAATAGAGAAAGAAATACAGTTTTTCATAACCTTTTCATGACAATTGAGTAGTTTGTCACTAAGAATAAAAACAGGAGTGTAAAATGAATAATCTTTGACTTATTACCTGAATTCAATCTTTCCTGACTGTAGCTCTCCCTCCCTCCATTGTGCTACTTTGTCAGTTGGGTTAAGAGGTCCTTCCAAAATATGTTCCCAAAGATAAAGCCCTGACGAGAAAAGAAAGGTTTAATACAATTTGGGACCAAATTTTAACATTTGATTATTGCAAGTACAATATCAGTACAATGAATTGAAACCAAGGCCTTTTGTAGTGACCATCTCTTTATTTTCACAACCACTGATGACACCAAATACAGACTGATTACGTATATCTGAAGTTAATGTCACTCAAAACCAAAAGCCACTGAATCACACAAGAACATTTATTCATTTTCTTGCTTGATTGTGATAAACTATAAGAAATAAGTGCATTTGTTTCACACACACACACACACACACACACACACACACACACACACACACACACACACACACACACACACACACACACACACAAATCCAACACTAAATTACTTATCTTAAAAGTTAAAGCATACATGAAAATGCCATTTTGAAACCTAATTTAAAATATTCACACACAAAAAAGTTCAACTACTGACTCTACTATAAATCTGCAAACGTTACACATATAAGATTTCACTGATAACTAAACGTTACTATCAAAATTATACAGTTTTAATTAAAGTAACTATCATACAAGTAGTTAATTTAATCTCTAAAATAAGTTTACCTTTAATTTAAACTTTATCACACTGACACGTATACTAACTCAATAGCATTAATGTAAATTTCAACAATTGCAAATCTAAAATTGCTTGCAAATCATGAAAACCTTTTTTTTAACTGTTTCAAAGGTTAAAAAAAAAAAAACATAAAATTTGTTCTAAAATAAATTAACATAAATGTTGTTTTTATGACAAAACTGTGACTGGTAATTATTTTAGACTTACCAATGGCAGCTTTTCCCCAGATTTGGACGTTGTATCTTTTTGGTTTATTTTTATTTATTCTAGCCATTTGCTGTTTAAAGGCCTGTCTTTTTTTGTTTAAAGCGGAGTTGTACTCCACCTCCTCATCCTCCCACGGATTCCACTCATCTGCAACAAATGGAGCACCGCCATCTCTGACACCACCTGCAACATGACGTCCGATTAGCTCACCTGAACACCTTTTTTTATCAAGAAATTATTAAAACGCAATTAACTTTATGACTTCAATACGTTTGATGTATTGTTTTGAGCGAGATTAAAATGGTAACTCTGTAACTGAAATTACCAGACGGTGCTCCGGGCTCCTTCTTCACCACCCTATGAACGCGGGAGATTACTTTGTTGCTGAAGAAAACATTATATGCAGCATAAAGAGAAAACGCTACGTAAGCAAAAATAATAAGAAGAAATAGTTTTCTCTTCGGTATTTTCATTTTCTTCTCTTATCTCAGGTTACCATAGTGTGGCTAGACTCCGTACATTTTGTGTGAGGACCCTTGTTGTTTACATCATAAGGACCCCTGGATACAGGTGACTTAGAAGATGCCTGTCCCAAAAATTATTATTACTGTACATGTACAGTACTGTATTTTTTGTTCGTTTTACAGTACATGTACAGTATTAGTTTCGCAAATGGAAAAAAAAAATACAAAATAAAAAAACATTATATATTTTATTAATATTTTACAAAAAAATGATTTTTGAAACTAATAAGTACAGTACTTAAGAAAAATTCTTAGTGAATATACAGTACATATACTGTATTCTAAATTAAACACAGTAGGCTAAATATGAATCAGTCTTAATAAGGATTCAAGGTTCTTCATTTTCATTCACATCACATGTGGTACATGAGGTGGAACGAAATTGTGTACATAGGGTCCCAGTTACAGCCAACAATAGCAAAAATATAAAGAGTAAAAAACAAACAGTAAATAAGGATCTATGATATAAACTAAAGATAAACGAATGCCCAACGGTATGCTAAAAGACATACACTACTCACTAATAGTGCAAAACAATACACCGCACAACAGCAGCACAATTCTCATAAGTTCGTTTCGGATATACTTTACTATAATTATATAATTTATAATTACATTCGTTATTATCTTTAAGTTACAATAATAAAATGAAAATAATTTTAAAAAGTTGGAACAAAGCCAAGGGCCTATTACTGTATAGGCAAATTGATATTGTATGAGGACTGTACATCAACTATATGAACTCATGATTAACTAGTGGCATATATAACAGGTTTTAAAATAAGTCACATGAAGACTTGGCAAATATTTTTATGTTAGATGCCCATCCTGACACAACCACAGAGCTACCACAGCCGTGTGGAGCAGAGAGCTGCTATCTACGGTGCTCGGGGGAGCATCTTGGGGGTTGGGGCCTTGCTCAAGAGCCCTGGGTGGGGCAGATGAAGGTGGAGGCAAGTGTAGGTGCTTCACCTATCCCACCTAAATTTTGATGCTGTTGGTAGTGGAAAAACTTCAGTTTCCTAAGTCAACTCTAACAGTAGTAATGCATGCTAAGAGAATCTTGTGAAACCAGCCACTAGGGAGCACAAGTGAGTATCATGCCAGTCCCGAGACCAGGTAATGAGGGTTGTGTAAAGGGTATCCAACGCCAAAACACTTTTGCCACACCTAATATGCAAGTTCATCTAAGTGACTCCATACCATATTGATCGAGGCCCAGGTTAACAACGACCACCACTGCCGCTGTTGACTAACAGGGTGCAATTGAGCCACTGTTAGTTGAAGACCACGAGGAGGAAAGCATGTCAGGAGACAGAGGGAGAAGCGGAAAGTCAAGAATGTAGGACTGAGGGTGGCAACTCTAAATATGGGGGCAATGACAGGCAAAGGTACAGAGCTGGCTGATATGATGCCGAGAAAGAAGGTAGATGTTTTACATGTCCAAGAAACCATTTATTAAAATGCCTTATAAAAATGCTTATGGTTTACATGTCTTTAACTCCTGCAGGAACTCACCTTGGCTTGCCCACACCGACATATTCATTATATCTCAGCCTACATTTGTGATGGTTTGGGATCCAATAGGTCCTCCTAGGAAAGCAATGATGAAAAAAAGGCATTCTCCAACCCTTAAGACTGGTGCTGCCACTGTGGTTAAGCGTCTATGCTGCAAAGACAGTTATCACCCGATGTCCTGGCTTTGTCCAAAATTGAGATCCAATTGAGTAGCATTCTATAAAGGTTAAAATATGACCTTGAAGTACAGAGGAAGGCCCTTATTTGTCTGTCTCAGCACAAAGAAGGAAATTGCCAAAGAGGCGGCTATGAATGTGACCTCCAGCATGACAGCGAAGGGAGAGCAGATTAAAAATAAACATGAAATTGATTATTATACATTTGTGAAAAAAATTGATTGTTATATGAGATTTTTTTCATTACCACATCTTTGACCTTCAGAGGTCAAAAATGTGTTAGGAATTTTTTTTGTCTCTAAACCCTATGTGTCATTTTTCACCACTTTTTTTGTCTGTCCAACAGATCTCACTTGTAAATGAGTCTTCGAGGCTCAATGTTATTTATATGTTTAAATAAAGATTGAATTAATACATTTATGAAACAATATAGATGGATTTGCACAAAAAGCTTTGTAAACTGAGTCTGTGATGTCCATTGTTGGTTTTACTGAAATAATTAAATAAATTCACACAACAATGCAGTCATATGCTTGTATCATTATACAAACAATAAATTGGCTAATTCAATACACAATCATCTTTATATAAATTTGTATCAGTGCAATCGGACATAATAAATATTTTTTTTTAGCTAAGAAGTGCACTTTTGAAATCAAATCAAATACACAACCTTAAATTTCAGTCCCTTTTTAAGTTCCAAGATGAGTTTTCACTATTGACACCTGTTTTTAGAATTAGGATTGAACTGTTTTCATAATGCAGTGGTTGCAGTATCTCCTGTTTCATTTAAAAAAAACAGTTTGTTGTCCAACATTCCATCCCACGGAGTGCGTAAACTTCAAGTCAAGTTCTTCAGGTGACACTAATCCATGTAGTGCACCTCTGCCTGGAGCTCCTTGGTAACATACCCAATAAGAGCAGCTGTAACCTGCTGCTTCAGCATGGCATTGCCCATCACCAGAGCAGTTAGCTGAGCCAAGTCAGTCCACTGAACATCTCCCAGGATGGCCATGAGATCATCATAAAGCTTCTGCTGCTGCTGAGGGCTGAGCTCCATTATGATCTGAGGCAGAGGTTTGAACTGTCCACTGGTCATCCAGCAGCCAAGGAGGCCTCCCACTGCACCGCCTGGACAGGAAGATTTTAAACTAGTGGAAACGTTGCACGGTTTATCAAGTGGAAAAAAAAAATGTAGTATTTTACTTACCCACTGCAATACCAAGAGGACCCCCAATCAAGCCTCCAGCAAACGCAAGTCCCCCAGCTGCTGCAGCTCCTTTCCCTGAACCTTTCACTGTGGACTTTATCTGCTGATTGGCAGACAACTCGCAGCACAGCTTCATAACATCATTAATACGATGACTCATCCTGTGGATCACACATTTTTAGACACAGTAGAATAAGATCCTGAATGTGCAACTTTCATTTTCAGTATGACGCTGGACAGTAAATCAGAAATGCTGAGTGATAAGATCACTGTGTCAAATGCCAGACCAGAAATTACAGGATACACTAAGACTGAATACATATTTTTTTCTCACAAAGCAAAATATCAAATTGCTCGCCATTACTTTCATTTTCTATACCAAATTAGTATATACACACAAAAGTAATAATTACTATACAGCTCCACACACACAAAACTTACAGAAAAAACAGGGAAAAACAAAAAATAAAAACACTTGTTTGCTCCCAAAGCTTGGTAGTAATACTGTTCATGTATATACATGTACTGTATAAACGTTTTCCTTTTTAAAGAACATACATTAGGCTCATACAATTCAAATAGTAATGACATTTATTATTACTTCCAAGTACACAGTTTACAACCATTTCTTCTGACACTGACATTCAGAGTAGTGTTAAGAGATGAGACGAAGCAAACTCTGTTGATTTATTTTAAGTCTGTTTATTTCAACATTTAGCTTCTGACACCACGTTGCGTCAGAAAGCATCATAAGTCCGAGGCTAATCTATGTTCTCCTCTGAAAAAAGACTAAACTTGAGACACATAACAGCTTTATTAAAACGTAACAAACATTATTTATCTACCTTACAGTGAAGTTAAATCCTTAAAGTCTATTCTTTAATTGTTACAACCCGGTTCCAGCTCTACTCCGCCGGCTGGACACGAGCCTCTATTTTGCATGCCCATTGCCCATTATCGTGTCGCAATGCCTGATGGGAAAAACTTGCTGCGTTCACGGAAGGTTGACAAGCGTAGCAATATGATCTTGAGGCGCAGTTGTGGTCCAATAAATACAAACTTTTATGTTGATAAAGCAGGTTGTTTTTATCTTTAGCTCAGCTACTTCGTTTGAGAGGATGTAGTTTAGATCTAAACGAGAACTTATTAAATATAATTATTATATTGATCATTAATTTAAACATGGAATAGCAGCTGAAAAGCTGAAGTGTTGTTACAAATCATTTAACTTAATATTCTTAATTCATTCCATGTCCTGATACAAAGCTAGACTATATATTTTATCTTAGATCTTTAAGAGATAAACATGTTTTATTTGCGCATTGTTTACAGCATGTAGTTATGCTATTTCCGACTGCAAGTAAAAGCATCAAGGTCCTCAGAAATGAAGTCATAATTGGTCTCAAACTGTAGCCTCCTCATCCTCAACTTTTCTTTTAATATCACTACTGAATGTTTTATCCAATTTTATCAGAGTAAACAGTGTCAATAGATGTTTGTATAACCATACGAAAAGATCATCTTGCTTATATTTAAATTAGCCTCTCTCTTTTTTACAGCTAGAGCGCTCAGTAAGTTTGACTGTGCAACACTGATGGCTAATGTCACTGCATTGTAACTAATCATCTTATTAAGTGAAGGCTGTTTACATTTCTGCAAGTGTCCCTATTTACCCAGAATACACCGGGAGACAGAGAAGCAGCGACGTCAAGTTAACTAGAAGTTAGGTTGGTTAACGGAAATTACGACTTAGATTTTCAAAATAAAAACAAAAAAATGAGGTCTGGAAATTGATGAGAACTTGTGTAAAATTCTACAAAACAATAAAAGTTGCAAACTCACCCCCCCCCCCCCCAAAAAAAAAGCATCATTTATTGAAATAAATGTTTCCAAATCTCTTCAGAAAAAAAAAAAAAAAAAGCTTCAAAGATTGAATCAAGGTATTACTGTTTTTTTAACCAATGCAATATTTGTCATCTAAGTCCTAAATCCCAAGTCCATTAAAATCTGATGGCATTATACAGTTCTACACATCTTATTTGCTGCAAGGGACTGCAAAAAAATTAAATAAATAAATAAATAAAAAATAAAAAATCAAAAAAAGCTCAATCATCAGCAGTAAAGTGTAATAGACTATGAGGAATAGCTAAATTATTATTTTGTTTCTACTTATTCAAAAGTGCATTTGCTAATGAAGTTTTTTGAAGGAACTGTGCAAAAAGGGTTAAATCGTTTCTTCAAAGAAAACACACCATCAAGTTAGGAAACTGACTCAAGAAAGAAGAAACTTGTAAAATAATTATAACACATGTAAAGTCTGAGCTTCAAATAAAATCTAGATTACAGAATGTAAATAAGACTGTGCTTCAGCTGAGTGACTTAACATTTTTTCCGTAGCCTTCTTCTCCATTAGGAACTTATTTCATCAGAGAGTTGCTGTGAGCAGCATGCATTACTTAATTTCTCACAAACCCAGCTGGTCGAAGCAGACAGCCACTTGCCCTGAGCCTGGTTCTGCCGGAGGTTTCCTCTTCATGAGGGAGTTTTTCCTTTCCACTGTTGCCTCTCTGCTTGTTTAGGATGGGAGACTGTGATGAAGTGAAAACTCAAAGTAATCTGTTGGCTTTTTAGATAAATAACGTTATTAACTGACTTTATATGTGGATGTTGCAGTGCCCTGAGATGACTTCTGTTGTGATTTGGTGCTATATAAACACATTTAATTTAATTTAATTTAATTTGTATGACTTCTTATAAAAAAAACTGTGGTAATAAAATGTTTAAGTAGTGGGAGTTTATGTCTTATCTGAAAATTGAAATTTAAATGTCCTGATGCATGCTCAATAATCCAGGATAAATCTAAAAAGGTTGAGTCAGGTCCTCTGGATGGATTCTTCTTTGCTGAAACATTTTGTCTTTTATCCAAAAGACTTCTTCAGTCTGAGCTGCAACAAACTCAGTCTTATAAGCAGCACCTTCTCAGTGAATCACCCAGTTTTCTGGCAACAGACTAAACTAGTTGTTCACATGCAAAATGAGGACCATCAGCCTATCAGTGGATATTTAGTGCCCTGCTGCTGGCTATTCACAGAGGGCTGAGTGATACTAGCAAGTGGGACAGTTGAACATGGACACCTCCACTCCTGTTTAACGATGGATGAGTTCTCTTCACAAAGATGGCCTCCTTTACTCCTCTCTCAAACCATCGTTCCTCTCTATCCAGGATGTGAACATCTTCATCCCT
>JARVGQ010000002.1:19025313-19037392 GCA_031762355.1 Hypsolebias martinsi | reverse complement strand
TGCCGGTCCAGCTTGGTCCAACAAGTTTAGTTTTGTTTTTTGAATGTCCAGAGGACCAGACTTAGCTTTTTTTAGAGCGTACAGTGCAGTATTTCTCCGCCGCTACGTTTACAACATAAAACTGGAAACCGGAAACTGCGTAACTCGGCTTTTCAAAATAAATTTTCAAAATATATATTTTTTTAATGGGAGATGTGACGTAACCACGAAACGTCGTAATTCGAGACCGTCGTAACTCGAGGACTACCTGCACACTCATTAGTACAATGTCATCGTCAATTTACAGTATTTAGATTTTTAAGCATATTGAACATTTCCAAATTTCTCTGATGCTTATATTTGAATACATGTACAACAAACTTTGTACGACAGTTGGCTTTGTATTAAAAACGTGTTGCAGAATTTATAAAACAGTATCAAATGTAAAACATGTTCAAGTATTAAGTACAGAATTCTACAATAATTTGCTGGATACGCGAATGTAATAATCAAGTGCTGCATACAGATAGATTGTTACGGAAGCGTTTAACTGCCGTTTAACGTATCAATGACACATGCCTAATGTGTTGTTATATATCATTGGGCACTTTTAAATGGGTATACTGTACTGAAATTCTTGCGCTTTTCTAGTGGGTATACTCTGTATACCCGCATATCACGTAGACTACACTACTGGTGCAAAGCCATCAGCTCACTATGGCACCCTGTATTTTGATCAACCCATTTGTTGAGTTTGAATTATGAAAATATTTGCCGTCTTTCCTCCGTCTGGTAGCTTGATGAGACTGACAGACAAGATCGAACGCTTGCATTGCTCGGCAAACAAACACACGCAAAGTAATTGGAGAAAAACGCTGCCAATGTAAAGCCTTTCGGGGCCGAGTTTGATCAATCATTATTGACCTTTTTGCAGAATCTAAATTGATACAATGCGCAACACTTCGCATGCAAGGCTACAGTGAGGTAATGGCATTATTAGAGGTAAATGCAACAATAGTAATGAGAGTAATCCTTGAAAGTGAGTGGGAAGTGAACAGAGAACACGGTGTGCTCTGTGATGTGGTGTGACTGCTGAATACCAGGTTAACAAATAAAACGGGGATCCACAAGTTTACAACACAATTTGCAGACCTTTTTCCCTTCGGTCAGGCATGATTTGGTCAATAACACGTGGTGACGTAAATTTCTGATATTCTGCTGTGAGCAGCTCTAACAACATGCATACCATCGCACTAACTTTTTGTCTTTGTGGTTTTGTGTACATCATTTTTCGTGACTGACTGGGGTTGCGATCCAGGATGATGTAAGCCTGTGTTAATTCAGGGTGGACAGTGCATTCTTTGTTCTGCGCCCTTTGGTGCTGCTGTAGAGCTGCGCAGAGCTCGTCTGTGTGACCTCTATCATTGTAGCACAACATGAATTTGAAGCTTTGTTTTGATGCCACAGTTGCATAAAAAAAAAAAAAAGCTGGCAAGTGGAGGCTTTCTACGTCAATATCCTCCCCCAAGCTGCTACAGTAGTTGATTTTTCTGCATTTAATACTCAGTTGTTTCATTTTGTAAATGCTATGGTGAGATAATTATACTTGTAAGAGTTTAACTCAGGGAGAAAAGCTAAAGCTCAGCTATTTATTTTAATCTTATTTCGACCTCTAAGGGTTTTGAAAAAAAAAAACAAAAACAAAACAGAAGTACCGTAGGTAGACTTTACTGTTTGCGCTGCATTAGTGTCGTGTCGTTACAAAACGTGATCTGGACAAGATTTTCACCGTACCCTTGTGTGTGTGGATGAGACATTTGTTGAGGAAGCCTTGTGGTTAGACATAATCAGCATTTTTAATGTCTCCAGCAATAATCTAAAACCACCGGTGCACTTAAGACAGGATGACAAGTGTCTAAACCTACTTTGCTCTATTTCCTGACCTATTTGCGGTGCATCACTGGCATTATGCAGTTGCAGATTTTCACATTTAGTGACAGCACATAATTGTACTGACACTTAAAGTCCCTGTTTTTTTAATTTACATACAAAACAGCATTAAATTTAGAATACTGTAATATGATTCTTTTTTTCTTTTCTTTTTACAGGTGCGAGCAGCAGCAAACAGAAGTTGCATCTGAGCAGCAGGAATCCTGATTCTGGTTCAGCTGATTAATTGCAAGCTGACTTCATTCCACTGCTAACATTTGGACTATACCAGAAAGATACCCCCTGATCACCAAACAGTAACGCCACCCAGTTCCCGCGAGGGCATCTTCATTACCCCGTCCACCCACCCAATTAGGATCCAGATGGCACTTCTGGCCAATCAAATCATGGATGGAAGAATTCTCAGCAGTATGAACGGGAGAGTGGAGCTTTCTCAGTTCTTAAGAATCACAAATCAGAGCATTGTCTCGCAGGTTAATTCCGCCCAAGACGACAACCGCAAGAACAGGAAGTACCCTTGCCCACTGTGTGGGAAGCGCTTCCGCTTCAACAGCATCCTCTCTCTTCACATGCGCACTCACACCGGCGAGAAGCCGTTCAAGTGTCCGTACTGCGACCACAGGGCTGCGCAGAAGGGCAACCTGAAGATACACCTCCGTACGCACAAGCAAGGCATCCTGGGCAAAGGCCGTGGGAGAATTAGAGAGGAGAACAGGCTGCTTCATGAGCTAGAGGAAAGGGCAATACTTCGAGACAGACAAATGAGAGCTGGTGTTGTTAGCCAACAGCAACCACCACCTTCTAGCACAAACCAGCCTCAAAAGGTTTTACTGTCGACCGTCCCAGCAGAGCCTCAATTAGTAAACAGTTGCACAGCAGAGCTACAACCGCACACATCCACCTCTCCTGCAGCGACCGCTGTCCCGGATGAGCTCATCCAGGCCCAAGCCACCAGCTTCCGCTGCTCATTCTGCAAGGGGAAGTTCAGGAAGCATCAAGAGCTCGAGCGCCACATCAGGATCCTACACAAACCTTACAAATGCACTCTGTGCGAGTTCGCCGCCGCACACGAGGAGGATCTCATCGGCCACGTTGAAATAGCGCACATAACTGCCGATTCGTGTGCGGGACAAAAACTGTCGGCGGGAGATGCCGACAAGGGGAAGCCCGTGGGTGAATTCCCCTGCGAGGTGTGCGGCCAGACCTTCAGCCAGGCCTGGTTCCTGAAGGGCCACATGAGGAAACACAAGGACTCGTTTGAGCACTGCTGTCAAATCTGTGGCCGCCGTTTCAAGGAGCCCTGGTTTCTCAAGAACCACATGAAAGTCCACCTCAACAAGCTGGCTGCCAAGAGCAGCGTCCTTGCTGAGCACGACTCCTCTGTTGAGCTGAGTAATCTAACACAGGACCATCCGAGCAACCTCTACTCCCAATACGTGTCCCGCTTTCACAACAGGTTCCCTACGCCCAACAGAGTAGATCTATCGGATTATAACCACATGATGGCCACAGCAGGCACAGACATTAAGGTCAGAGAGATGCTAGGGCGGATGATTTCCTCAAGGTCTCTAACAGACACGGAAAGTTCCTCTTTGTTTGGCTTAAATCATCTCCACCCTCCGCTGAGCTCCACCAGCATGGAATACCTGCAGAAAGTCCTCTCCAACAGAGAGGTTTTCAAAAGCAGTGGCAGCTACGCGGGTTGGCAGATCATGGCGCCTGGACCTTCTCTTGATCAGCAAATGTACAGGGCTAAAGATCAGCAGCAGTGCTCTTCCTACTTGCCTGAGCGATGTCTAGATGATGCAAAACTGTGTCTCAGTGATCCAGACACCAAAGCCATCAGCAGACCCGGGAGCCCAGGCAGTGTGAGTCATCATGGGCCAACAGAGATGGGGAACTCCCACTCAAGCGGTACTCTAGACCATCAGCCACAATCTTCCCCTCCAGCTACAGGTAAAAAAAAAAAAAAAAAAAAAAAAAAAAAGAAATCCAATGTTGTAAATTTTAAAACCTTCTTAAGTTTGACACGAAGCGCTGCTCAGCCTTTGGAGGATGGTTTCGCAGCTCTCTACAACATTTTCGTGAGCGTAAGCTTTTCAGAATACGTAATCCCATTGATTGCGTCGCAATCTAATTCCCAGTTCATGTATTTTTCTTTTACTCTGTTAACAAGTCGTTGTATCACGGCACATTTCAAATTACAGCAGGTAATGTTCTTATTTCTGTTTCTTCTTCATTCTGCATCATGTGCGTTGGCATGAAGCACGGGGTCAGTAGAACACCACAGACATCGTCATCCACGAGGACTTTGTCTTTCTTTTAAAGATAATGGCGTCATGTTGAATTGTGGGGATAATTAGTACCCTCTATTTTATATCTGTCACATCCCCACCCCTTGCCTACGGGGGCACAAGATGTTAATGCATGCCATCTGGTGTTTTTAATGATTTGATATATACCACCCAGTGATTTTTATGATTTGATCTACCACCTGGTATTTTTATTGATAGTGTTCTTTTCCACCTGGTGATTTGGATGATTCGGCTCAATGGGTGCATGCCTTTCTTGTCATGGCATCCTGCTAACGCGTTATCATGAGCCTAAATTACTGCTGGAACAGTGCCGTTAAGAGACGAAATAAATCTGAACTTTGCCTGATGTCTTCATAGCTAATGTGCGCGCTTTACTCTTACAGTCTCCGAGTGGCACCGCTATCTGAAGTCTGACGCGCTCTGGTGGGATTTGATCCGGTATCCGCTTAAACGATGTCCGTATAGCAGAGATAAATGGATCAGGTCTAATCCCATTAGATGTTTTGTTTTCATATTGTACACACATACTGGTATCTGCATATTTACATGGGAATGCTGGCAGTTTGTGGCCAAATCCCTCTCTGGTTGCTCTTTAAGGAACATATACAAGCTCTGTTGTTTCTAACCCCCACCCTCTCCCATATCTCCAAGACCATACGGTGTCACTTCCAGAAACATTTATGATAGTTGGCTAGCTGAGGATTTGAGTGTGCACAGTTCTGGGATGGCACATTCAGTATCAGACTCTAATTTCAGTCAATATTAAGCATGGAAACTAATTCATTGTAAAGGTCAGGCGTCATTGCTTTAGTCAATGATGGATCTGGCAGACTCTCTCTCCCCCTCTCCTCCTTTTCCTCTCTGTTCTTAGTCCTGTGTAATGGTAGACTCACTCTGGGGGCTTAGCACTGCATTGTTTAGCTCTGACAATATATCCCAGAGACCTCTGCAGCTGCTCCCTGCGCTCACAATGACAGATTAATTAACACAATCACACACTGCTGGCCCTGGCTCAACACACAGGTCTGCTGTGGGACAGATAGGTAAATCCTACACATATGGAGAACACGCACCACTTGACGAGAGTTTAATAACAAGGGTAAGTTTTGTTCAAAGGAGGGGATGCGGGAGGGGTGTGTGTAACCGATCAAGTCTCTCTGACTAGGTTGGATGTAGAGGATGAGAGAGGGTAGAAAGTGTTTTCTAATTCAGGAGAGCGGAGATGCTGGGGAAGAATTACCACCGCCAGATGTTCAGCTTGAGGAACATTGATTAGTCCAGAATTACTGGCTGCATTATTCATAGTCAGCCTATGGTGGTCATGAAGTTATTGATGTTCTCAATATGGATAGCAAATATAGTACAGTCATGGCTGTCAGAGCCGTGGAGCCCGCCTGTGCCTGATCCAGCCAGACACAGCACTGGTTTTCGATGTGAAACTACAAATAATCTTAAATTAGAAGATGATTTCAAAAGGAGGCTGCAAAATGCTTGTCTGAATATCTAATCAGGACGCATTTAAAAAATGCTCTTTGGCTTTAATTATAATTTGAGATTAGGAATAGCACGTCTTTTTTTTTTTAAATGATAAACTCATAAAGGGCACATGCTGCAGGCTTCTGACCTACATCAGACCAGTTAGATCTGAATACAAGCGTGCCTAAAAAACATAAAATCTGCTGACAGTTATTAATTAGTCCCATTCAATATTCTTAACCTCAAGGTCAGCGAGCAGATACCATGCGACGGTGCTGTCCCTACATGCCTTTTTGTCCTTTCCCCCCCTGCTTTTGAAGCTGCTTTTACTGGAAGTGTCGCAGCCAAAGAGTGCCTGAAGTGATAAGCGTCTGTAAAACTGTAAATGGTAATACGAGCAGTGGTTTACCCAGAAACACAGATAAAGTGGGCTGCTGCTCAGAATATCACATTTTATTTGTTAGCTCCAGTTGCATCAGTCTATTCTTCATGATTGCAAACAGTAAAACGCTTCTTTAAACCAAAACAAAAAACACAGGTTTTTATCTAACGTGGCTTTAAAAGAATCACCTCTTCTTCAGAGATCAGCCAGTCTGTCTGCTTTTTCTGAACTGATTATACCTGTTGGCTTTTCCATCTCCCTCTCGCTTCTGTCTTTTAATCCTCTTTTTAATTATTATTGCAGATATGAGGCTCAAATTAAGCTCAAAATGCTTGTTTTCCTAGCATGCAGATAAAAAGATTTACCCAGGGAGTTCTGAACACCTGCCTTGAAATATTGTTCCGCCGTCTCCTGAATGCCATTTGGCTTAATTGACTTGGAAACGTCCCAAATGCGTCATTGACTATGTGGTCTAATTAATATTAATAATATATGCTATTATAAACATCAAAGAACATCTGGTGCCCCTGTTTTTCTCACCAGTCTTGTGTGCGACTCTCACTCCGTTTCATCTTAAACCAAACCAGCCAACGTGCATCTCTGTTTTGCATTTCAGGTGTGTGATTGCACATATAGAGAGAGAGCCAAAGCTCCACTGTATGCAGAGTTTGATACCTACAATATAACTGCCAAATGCCCGCGTAAGCAAATAATATGTGAGAGTGTGATTGCATTGACGGGGGGGGGATCTATGGCTGTAAATCTTAAAGCCCATTTTCATATGAAATGAATCACTTGTCCAAGCCCAGTTGTGTGCTTGCTTTTTTCAAAGACATGCCTCACATTATTTTTTTATTTTTATTTTATTTCCCCTTGACTGTGCACCTCCAGTAAGATGAGGATAACTCATATGCATCACTTCATTAGATGCTCTGTGTTAGGTGAGCGGGGCTGGGGGTTTGTAATGATGCAGTAATTGGAGTTTTGCTTGATAAATCTAAGCTCTAAAATTACTCCTCTCACATAATGTGAGCCTCGGCACTGTAAGTAAATCTTAAACTGATTAAGTTAGCATGAACCAGGCAATCACAAAGATGGCACCCATCCAAAAGAAGGGAGAAAAGGCACCGTCTTCATCCCTTTGTGTTGTTTAACCGCTCTTGCGCGGGCTGGCAAATGGGTTTAGGAAGGGCCACATTGAAAGATGAGGTCAGATATATGTGTTTTCTGCTTTTGGAGCAAGCCGTTAATGTCATCGTAATTTAAGCCACAGAATAATTGAGATATATAGTGTGTCTCGACGAGTTCCATTAGGCTTTTTTTGTTGTTTTTTTTTGTGTGCGTTACTGGAGACTAAGGGTGTGGCACGGTTAAGGCCTCTTTCCCGCTCTAGCACACCCACGCACTTTAAATGTACGCAGACATTAAATCAAAACGCGTCACACGCAAACATATACTGTACAATGCAAAAGAGGGAGAGCTGACTTCAGTTCAAGGGCATAATTTTTTCCATTTCAGCTGTGACTCTTCAATCTCATTAAGTTGAGCTCGATTTAATTAATATGCGGGTGCTATTTTCGCGTTTGCACATCCTAATAGAAGAAAACAGCCCCACTTTTACAACCATTCAGCTAAAAAAAAATGATGCTTTTTCGACTAAAGTTGGAAACAAAGTAGAGCCACAGATCATTAGATGTAGATTTACCTCTGAGCATTACCTCAGGGTCAGATCTTAAGGTGTATGAAATTGATATTTCCGTGGCGGGGATGAATCATTGCAGTAACTCAGGTATTAGTCCATTAAAGAAGAACAATAAGGCATCAATATGCATAGAATTAAATTAATGGTGGTGGGTTTATCTCCCTATCCCAGACGCATCCCTAAAAGACACAGTATAATGTATGACCTGACCTTCAAATGCCAAGAGAGTGTTGGGCAATAAACTGCCAATATTTGTGGCTTAATGGCGTCGGATGACTTTTACTGTAATTGGAATGGCAGCGAAACAGCTGGGCTGTTTAAAGACAGTGCAAGGCAGAGGTCTGAGACAATCACTAACTCAAAATGGTCACAGAGAGTGTGTTTAACCCTGCAGGGTATTTGTGTGATAGCTATACGGATGAAAGTGTGGGTAAACAGAGGGAAGAAGACATTTAAATTACCTTTAATTAAAAGTTATGGCGTGCGAGATGAAATCTTGTCTCCAGACGGAAATCATTCACAAGCTAAAAGGGAGAAAAATCACTCGGTGTCGTTCTCCTCAATAACACACTTTGTACTTTTTGAATTATGCTTCCAACATGTCATTTGTCAAGCATGACATGAAAATAAACTCAGCTATAGTGGATGGTGGGTTTAATCAGAGCGGCTCACATGTTGGACTTTGCATTTTATTATTATTTTTTTTAATTTTTGTTTGTTTCTTTGACTGAGAAACCCACTTACTGGCTTTGATGGAATACAGCTCGTGTCTGCAACATCTGCCTTGTTCTAGTTGCTTAACAATTTCACTGTTTATTATTTCTGGAAGAATCTTGTTTGCTGTTAACATCTTTGGGTGTATTTATTGCGCGTGGTGGTGGCGTTCGTACTGTAAAATGATGGATCGCTGGAGCTGAAAGCTGATTACAAGCTTGATTTACTGCAGGGCAGCACTTAAATCATTCAACTCAGCCTGGTGTGAGATTGCAACATTTTTCATGTTTAGACAACTGGTCTTGTTGCATGTAGAGCAAAAAAAAAAAAAAAAAATGCGCAGAATGCTTCATAAAAGCACAGTTTTGTAATCTGTCCTGTCATGTTTCTCCTGTTCTGTGTGTCAGGTGAGAACGTCTACAGGTGTCCGCTCGCCACTGAGTACACCGCCACCTCCCTCAGCTTCCACCTGGATCGCTACAACTTCCCCCGCTGGCAGGACGACAGAGATCTCTCTCCTCCTCTGCAGCCCAGCGACAGCAGCAGCAGCCCCAAACCCAGGCCCAGATCTAGGGAGGACTGGAACCCAGCTCAGTTTGTTGCTTCAGAGAGCCACACTGAAAAAGGCCTTCTTGTTAGCAAACAGGTTGATTATGCTGACAAGCATGCAGGTGGAGATAGCTCTTTATCTGCTCCAACCAGAAAGTCCCAGTATGAACCTTTGGATTTGTCCTGCAGGCCTGACTCTGTCCCATCTCATGCAGCCACATCTCCCGCTGCACTACAGATGTCTGGCCTTTTCAATAATGGACTCTCGTCCTCCATTACCCGCCGGCTACAAAGTTACTCTAATGCACCAGCTGAACTCGGCGTGAAACCCTCATATCAGTGTGACCTTTTGGTGCAGGGAACAACAGACGAGATGAACTCGCTGAACGCAGGCTCTGCAGGTCACGGCGACGGATTGGAGCAGTCTTCCAATCCACTGCAATCTGACGCTCCTGACAAGTGGAAGACGTTGACAAACGACGTCCTCGAGTCAAAGGAAGTGGGACAGCCCAGCGCCGAGCTCGAGGCTCCCAGTGAGAAGAACCAGAGCAGCACTGAACAGTGGGGCAGAGCTGTGGCCGAGTCTCCCATTTCCACCTTCGAGGGTTTGACCTCAGGACCAGCAGATCCACTCGTGCACCAGGGCGCCCTGCTCTCCTTCCTCAGATCCCAGGGGAACCTGAGCAGCACACCTGTCGGTGCTCAGAAGGTGAATGGCGGAGGAAACATGGAGAAGGATGTTGCTTCAGGTGAGCAGATTATTTATCATAGTCAATGAAAGCTGCTGTCACTGGGACCAGGCAAGTTATCTCCACATTTGAAGGTATATGTTGCCACCTAGTGGACAAACCCTGGTCGTCTTGTTATCCACTGATAGATCTTTGCTCCATGCCAAAGGTTAACCAAAGCACAAACTTCAGGTTTGGGACCAAACTGTGGCTTTATCAGCCACAAAGATTCTGCTACAGAGAACCAAAAAAAAAGAGTTTTTGGCAGTATCTCAGCCCTCGTCCCTTGACAGCAGGAGTGCGAAGAGCGAGTGTGAGTGTGTGTGAATCATGCCAATTATGAACCACACACTTCCCTTATACTTATAGCACTTGAGTTTTTTCTTCTTCTTCTCAGATCTCAACTCTGATCTCAAATAAGGGCTAAATAAGACACAGGTGTGTGGCACTGATTAGCCGTACACTTTAAAGGATGCTATAATCTCCTTGTGCGATAGGTTACAAACCGCCGAGCCGATGGAGCCCACTGATGGAAAGGCTTAAGCTCTTGTGCTGGTGTGATATGCTTGCTGAGTGCAGATTTAATAATGCTGTCTCTCAGGAGAGGGAATCCAACAGCTGGGGTCTTTGATATGCATGTATTATGAGTGCAACATGATACACCTTCCCTTCTGATCCCCCTCCTTTATTCAGAAACTCAATATGTTCATGCGAAAGACAGGGAAGTGCCTGTCAACTCCATTAGGGATTAACATCTGTTCCCCTTCTTTATGATTCGAACAGCAAGATGTAGTTTTCTATTTGATTGTACAGATGGTTATTATAATATGCCAAAAACGCACCCCTCCCTTATACCCACTGTCTTAGCCACAGCACTGTTCGTGTTTCTTTCTTGGTTTTATCGTTTATAATACCAGTCGGATTAAATCATTACATCGCAGCGAAAGAAGTTTGGGAAGTTTAGAGCTCGTGTTGGGAAAAAGCCTCGAGTTTGACTACGTGAGAAACCACATCTTTCCCATAAAACATCCAGCTGCAACTGTTGCCTGTATGTTTCAGCAGCGTGATCAATGCAAGCTATTTTAAGCATCCTCTGCCTTCTGTTCACTGTGGATTGATTTGTTTCCACCCCCCCTCAAGGAAGCAAATGTCAAAGACACAATAAACAGCTGTCAGTCAAGGTGGACACTGAGATGGGTTAATGACATTGAGAGTCCACTGAGCGTCCTCCAAAACTGAGCTAAGCAGGTGGGCCAGCAGTCTGTCGTGTCTGCCATGATGACCAGGTGGCTTTGTCACGGGGCTGTCTCCTGTTGCCCCATCTCTCCATACTGTGTGGCACTTGGAGTGGCACGGTGACATATTGCTGGGCAGTTTGGACATGGAGTGATGTGCTTGTGATGACAGTTCAGGTCGGCTCCAATGTGCCAGCAGTGGTAATTGGCCAGATGGTGACCTCTGGGTGAACCTGTCTGCATGCTCATTAGTCTCCTCCCTTGTGTGTTAAACAGCACCTCAAAGCTGCACCGCTTCAACTTCACCACTAGATGGCAACATTTACCTAATTAAACTGTGGTATTGGCTCAAAAGTGTCTCTTGCCTGCTATGCATGGATTTGTTAAACAGGCACAAATGATGAGATAACTTCTTTTAAATGTTGTTATTTTGCAGGTTTAGAACAAGTTTCACCATCGAAAGCGTTAACCAGTTAACTAAAAAAGTAACACCTGGGGTCCCCTCAATCCGTGACATCAGAGCAGACTTCTCAGACGCATGAGAACAAGTGAATATGAGAAGATCAATAAAGAAAGGATTAAGAGTGAAAGAACAAGGAGGGCAGAGAGAAAGAAAAGGCCCTGATTTGAAAGGTTGAAAGGGGGTGAGTCATTATCTCTTTCTCTGACCTCTGTATACCCTCCGTGGACGGGGGGACAGAGAGCGAGAGAAAAGAAAAGAGAAAAGGAGCGAGAAAGATCAGCGTAGATGGAGATAGATGGCGAGACAGCGAGGTGAAAGAGGAGCGGTAGTGTGGCTGTCTCCATGAGCAGATGTCGTTTGAGGGCAGCGAGAGGGCAGCGCGGCCTGCCTTTGTGCCGTGTTCCTCTCCATAGAGATAATGAAGGGTGGAGCACAGGGAAGGATGTGCAGTCATCACTCACTGTCTGTGTGCCATCAGAGCTCAGGCCTGTGTCATCCGTCACCATTCAGCTCCTCTGGCCCCCATCAGCCACGCCACTGTCAGCATGGTCAGTCTCTCAGTCTATGACACAACACACACACACAC
>JARVGQ010000002.1:18986238-18997098 GCA_031762355.1 Hypsolebias martinsi | reverse complement strand
TAAGTAAAAACATTAATATGGTACTTCTACTTTTACTAGAGTACATTTTTGTCTGTTTATTTGTACTTTTACTTAAGAACAGTGTTTGAGTACTTTCCCCACCACTGAGGTCTGGTCCGGTTCTGATCAGCTCTCTGCAACCATTAAGTACCAAGATGCTTTTAGAGATAGCCAGAATGATAACCAGCACAAAACCACACAATGGTCCAGATGGAGTCCAAATAATCCAGAGGGATCTGGATGAAAAGTCCCAGTGAGCTCCTGCAGAAGACACCGGATCTCCAAGCCATGCCTCTCCATTCGAGAGACCTCACGGGCCAGCAGGCAGCACTCAGATGGACCAATAAGGCTGAATGTAGTCCTGGTCCAGTTCTGGTTTGGTTCTGATCAGCTCTCTATGAATAAGGATCAAACCTTTGGGATTGGATCAAAACTTTCCCTTCATTTCAGCAGAAAGCAGCAGCTGGAAACACTGTTGGCTTCTGGGTAATGTAGTTCTTTTGACAGGTGATACAGCATACGCTCATTAGGAGAAAACTACAAAATGGCAGTGTCTGTCTGAAGTATTTTTTTGTTAACTTTGTACTGTATCCCATACTGTCCCAAACCACATGAGTAATATTAAAGTTGACACTCATGTGTCATGTACAGTCTTACTCTGAAAAACTTTGAAAGAGCAAGTCCACAAAAGTCAAACTATGAAGTAGTGAGGGACTACTGTACATACATAAAACGTCAGTATGAAGGCTGTACAGTTGATTACGTCACCCTACAGCTAAAGGTGCAGTCCTGGTTCATGCTCAATAATCCAGGCTCCTCTGGATGGTTCTTCTTTGTTGAACGGGTGAACAGTTTCAGTTTCTTTTTATACTTTATATTTGTTCTATTTTTGGATGTAACTGGGACCTTGAATACACAATTTCATTCCACCTCATGTACCACATGTGATGCAAATGACAAACTTGAAAAGTTGCAGTCTAATTGGGGTCTTTTCAGTGTGAAGCTCACAAATTCAATGTATCCATGCTTTTTTTTTTTTTTTTTTTACTGTTTATTTCTTTCAATGTTCAAAAAAACATGCATGTTGGATTAACTGGTGACTTTAACTTGTCCTGACGAGTGTCTCAGTCATGAAAGTATGATCTGCCTTTCACCAACAAACAGCTAAAATTCAGTATCAACTCCCCCTGCCTCTGCAAAGGACCCAACAAGTTTGGACAAATAAATGCTTGGACACTTGTGCAAACATTTGTGCGAGCACATCACCAGGAAATTTCAATACAGAGTCCGAAAATGAGCATGAAACACATTTACAGAGAAAATACAATGTAGTAAATTGTGAAGCTTGTACAAGAGTTATATTTTTCAATTTTACCTGGGTGTGTTTATTTTATTTTAATTAAATTTTATTTTATTTTATCACTTTTCCAGTGTATAAATAATTACATAATCAATGCTACAAGAGATGTATTTGACATCCATTGTGTTTGTTAGACATTATATTAATTTTACACAAATTCATTGACATCATGCAGTTTTTTATTTTTTTAATTGATTATTTATGACTAAATTAAGATGCTAAAATTTATTTATTACCTTTTGCTAAATCAACCTATTCTTTAAAACGTTATGCCACAGATATTTCCACTTTAATGACACAAATATTTTTGTTCCTAAGTTTGAAGGTTTTCGCTGAAAGCTGTGGTCTAAAATTTTGTTTTGTAATTTCTTACTAAAAAAAATTAACAATTTATATCAATTCTATAGAGAAATCCCTTGTCACTCTATTTATTTATTAGCTTTTATCACCTTTAAGAGAGCCACCTGAACATGGGCCAGTGAAACTTGCCACACAATACTTTCCTTGAACTTGTACATTGCTACGACTACACGAAAGATCAGAACAAAGTTCATAATGTACGACTACACGAAAGATCAGAACAAAGTTCATTTAAAGATAATTACTTGTGTTCTAAACATTGATTAAGTGTCACGGACCGCAGGGGAAACTTTCAGATGACCAAAGTGAGCGTTTTAAGTGGTGTGTTTGCTTTTAAACATCAACCTGTAACCGCCTGCAGCATGCGTGGCGTTTGGTGCTTCCAGGTATTGTACTTCTGTTTCCTTTCTTAATGAACCATAAATCTTAAGATCTATTGTTCCATTTTATGAGTGTATGAATTGCCCACATGTTTTTGTGCGCCATGGCTCAGTGTGGCCACTGCGTTGTGTTCGACATGTGTCTATAAACATGGTACATTGTCCAGTGAGTCTCAGGAGGAATCGGTTTCATGTCCCCTCCTCGTCTTCCTCCTGCAGCCCTCAGGAATGCATTTCTTATGAGAACAAACCTTTAATTGTCCGTGCTGTCAGCGTGGAGGGGAAGTGATGGGTTATGTTATATCATCACTCTCCGTGGCGTCCTCTGAATAACCCCAGAATGAGCGATTCAGCTAAATGCACCTATTGTTGCTCACATTTTAATCTTAACCTCTCAGTCATCTGATGAAATGTGTTTGACTTTATAATCACTTTTTTTTTTTTTTTTTTGCATGGCATCACAGATCTGGACTGACGCTGTCCTAAAGCGGATGGTCAGTGGAGAATATCTTGGTTGAGTTTTAAATTGTCTTTTGTTTTTACTTCTTTGAATCACATTGGAGGAGAAGCTGAAGAATGACTGCAGCGGTGACAACACTGACTGATTTACTCTTCACCCCGTGACGGTGCAAGTTTGGGTCATTTAAGCTTCAGAGTAGCTGGAGGAAGAAGCAACGTCTCTTTTTGCAATGCTGTTATTGTGTGAATGCTTATGAAGCAAACTCTGATCCATCTGCTGTATCCGTCTCTGATCTGATCGATTGTGATCCATTTTTCTTCCATGCGTTTTTCAGCATCTTTCTCGTTCTACAATTTTTGTGCTATTTCAACAAATCAAATATCAAAATGTTCAGCTCTTTCAGGACAATTCATACAGGACAATTGTAAATGACTTCTGGTATTGTGCAGCTTTATCTTTTAGAAATATTTAGCATTTCTGCCTTTTTTCTCATAGAAAATGAATTGAGCTCATTTTACAATCTTTAGATCTTTTACAACCTTTTCAAGGTCAATGTTTCTTTGTCATTCGCATCACATGTGGTACATGTGGTGGAACGAAATTGTGTACGCAGGGTCCCAGTTACAGCCAACAAAAGTATAAACTGTAAAAGAAAAACTGTAAGAAGATCTAAGATATGACCTAAAAAATACACTAAAACAAGAAATACGCTAAACACTAATAGTACAGAAACAATATCCCGAACAACAGCAGCACGGACACGAGTGTGTGAGCAGGTGAGTACGAACGGACACAGCAGCATGAAATAGATCAGCAGCATGAGATCAGCAGCACATATCGACAATCAAGTGGCATTACAGTGATTTTTTTTACCCCACAGCGATTATCCTGGATATTCATTCATGAGTCCAACAGCCTCAGGGTGGAAACTGTTCCTCAGTCTAGTGGTTCTACACTTCTGTCTGAGGGGAGTGAGGCAAAAAGTGTGTGTGCTGGGTGTGTGGGGTCATTCATGATGCAGGTTGTCCTCTTCCTGTATCCAGAGGTGTAGCCGTCTGTGATGGTGGAGAGGATGACTCCAACAGACTTCTGTGCAGCTTTCACCACTCTCTGCAAAGCTTTTCTTTCTGCAGCTGTGCACATTTCTGCTCCTTTCACAGTTTTTTCTAGTTCAGCTTCTTTCAGTTTCCTTGTGGGAATGTTTAACTTTTTAAAACTACTTTCAGCTGTTTTTCAGCTGTTTTCAGCTGTTTTTCAGCTCTTTTGTGCTCCTTTCAGATTATTTCTGCTAACGACAACACTTTGTGCTTCTAACTGCTTTTTGCTAATGTCAGCTTATTATGCTCCTTTCAGCTTATTTCTGCAAGTTTCAGCTTTTTCTGATATTTCAGCAAATATTTAGCTGTTTTAATGTTAATTTTAGCTTCTTTTTTGCACTTACCAGGGAAGTTCAACTTTTTTGGCCTAGTTTACCAAAAATGTGCTCTCTCCACTTCCTTCTGATATTGTAAGCTTCTTTCTGCCTTTTCAGCATTTTTTGTGCAAATTTCAAAATTTCAAGCTAAATTCATGTTTTGTGCTCATTTATGCTTGTTAAAACCCAATTAAGCAAATATGTGTTCTTTCTGCCTTTGCTAATTTAGACTAGCTCTTCCTTTACAGCTAAAATTCAGCATTGTCTTACTAATTTCAGCTGTTCAGCAAGTTCTTCAAAAACAAACGTTCACACTGCATTTTTGCAGGAAATGCAATTGATTTAAATATTGCACATATGCAGAACTTTAACCATTATCAAATTTAAGGAACTAAACATGGAAATGTTATAAAATAATTTCTTGTTACTTCATGAATTTCTCTTTTTCACAAAATTTCTCACAGTATCTCTGTCTCCATTGCTTGAATAATGTTCCTTGAAGGAAGGCATATTGCTTTTTCTCTTTCATGCCAGAGTTACAGACTAAGATCATCTCATGTTGGAAAATAATGGAGTTTCAGCTAATCTGGTCAAACCTTGAAAAATAACACGACGCCATGAAGAATCTCTTGCTCTCTCTAAGTGTATATTATGGATGACTGTTAGCTTCTACCACCCCAAATTTTAGCTCAATATTTGTAAATTAAATGGCCTTTGGTACAACCATTTGTGTGTAGATTATAATAAATAGATGGGGTGGCCATCTTGAATTGGTGACTCCACAAGTTAGTTGTACATATTACAGTACTTCTGAAAGTTTCTTTAGAAGAATGTAGTAATTCATGAAAGAGTTTGCCCATGACAAACAAACACATGCAAACACACTCATATACACAGACACAGGCCAAATCATTTTATTGCTCAGTCTTTGGCTTCAGTGAAAATTTGCCAATGGAAGTAGAATGCAAAATTCTGTACCACTGAAATGCTTGAGAAGGGAAAGTGATGGTGCATTCTCAGACAAGCAACTGTTTGGTGGACCTTATTGATTCCGAGGCAGAGGCAGAGATCAATGAAAAGAAACAGACTGAGACAAAGAGTGGCATTTAAGGGTGGAAAAAGCTGACATTTTCTCCATCACTGTCACAGCAGCAGCCATAAAGCAGCAGCGAGTATTAAAACATTTCTCATCGGCGCAGGAGTATTGGCAGCAGAAATTGTTTTCTCCGCGGTGTGATACTCAGGCTGAACTCCCAGTAGGATCCCCGGGGACTGCAGATTGGTGCCTGTGACATATCGGCACCAGCATTTACACACACCTGCCACTCATCCCTAAACAGCCCGGGAGCAGGGCTGGAGAGGGCAGATAGCAGCCGAGGAGGCTGTCGGTTGGACCGCTGTCAAGGTGGGTAGGTGTGGTGGAATTCATCACTGATAACGCGCTTATGTTTGCAGGCCACAAAGAGTGCTTCTATTAGTCAGCAATGCCCTCGATGCTGTATGCTGGTTGTGCATACTTAATGAGTGCGTGTGTGTACATGCAGCTGATTTGTCTTATCAGTGTCCATGCTTGTGTTTATTCAGCTACATTAGTCCTATGTGCTCAGGCATGCGCATAAAATATAAACTACGCTTTCACATGTGCACCAAACTGTGTGCAGTAATGAGCGTCTTGTCCTAGTGCACTCCCAGAGTCTTGAACTCTGAGTGACACGGGTACTGCAGGGTCATATGTCTATTTGCGGGATAAATGATATTATGCTACACTAAGGGAATTACATGGAGGATGTCCCTTGGAGTCGCCAGGCTCTGCAATCATTCATAGTTACTTTTTGTGTCTCTTAAGCCCTTCTATCTGTACACATCCGCTGGTCTGGAACGAGTGTTAAATGGATCCTAGACCACATCCCATCATTATGAGATTATGATTTCAGCCTTACGACTGGGGGAAAGAAGAAGAGTCGGCCCAGAGGAAAAGATGGAGATAGACACGATTGAAAAAAAAAATACATTCACCGTTGCACACGTTTTTCGCTTTTAATTACAATCAGTTGATCTCATTTCCATCTTTCCATCCCTCCTCATCCATTTGGCCCCCCTCTCATCCATTTTCTCCCTGAAACCTGTCTTCATGCCTTCCAACTCTTCCCCCCCCTTCCTCCCTCATCTCCTCCCGCCTCTTTCACTCTCCCTTGGTGGCATTCGAGAGCAGTAAAGCAGGAAGCAGGAGCGCAAACAGCAGGTGAACTCGCTCTAACACTCAGCTGTGCCATCTGCTGCGGTCACATGACGGAGCTGCAAGACCCGCTCTAGCACTATGATGCCCCATCATACCTGACGTATCAATCAATCACAAGCAAGGAGCAGAAGAGAAAAAGACGAGCGAGAGTGAGTGTGAATCAACGGCAAATACATTGAAACTCAGCCAATTATCACTGAATGTAATCTGGTTTCATCTTGTAATTTTACCATCTCATTTGGGTCTTTTAGCAACATAAAGTCTGCAGCAATAAAAAGCACAAGTTCATAAAATCCTAATAAAATCAAATTTGTTCTTTTTGTAAACATGAGAGCAAAACAAATTGAAAACCATGCTTCTAATTTTGTTGATTGGTAATTTTGTTTTGACAGATTCATCACACTTTTTGCTCCAAGATCACATTTCTGCTCCAAGATCACAAAATTGTCAGTATACAAACGAGATAAAACATCATTTCCGCATTAAATCCCTCAGAACTGTGTCATTTTCATCTTTTTATTAAACTATTGAGCTTTTATAGAACATGTTTCACAATCAAATAGAAATAAGAAGCCTGAAGTGGAGAAGGAGTTTGCAAATTGCTGCACTTATAAAAGTTAATTTGGAAAAAATCCCCATATACAGTATTAGGATCTCCATTATCAAGTCAAGTCAAGGTTCTTTATTGTCATTCTCGTCACATGTGGTACATGTGATGGAACAAAACTGTGTACACAGGGCCTCAGTTACATCCAACAAAAGTATAAATTGTAAAGAAAAGCAGTAATAAGATCTAAGATATGAACTAAGAATATGCTAAACACTAATAGCACAAAACAATATGCTGAACAGCAGCAGCATGAACATAAGTCTGTGTGAGCAGATGAGTACAAATGAACACTTCATCATGAAATGAATCAGCAGCATGAGATCAGCAGCATGGATACTTAGATATGACTCCACACTAATCAAAAACAAACAACAACAAAAAAAAAAGAAAACAATAACAGACAAAGCCTTCAGATAAGGTTAAAGGGAAAATATCATAAAGTGTAAGCTCAAGTAAAATGATTTTAACCTTTTTTCTGTATCTTCTTAAAAAAAGTCATTTCTACTGATCTGTTCTTTACACAACTTTCACTTTTCCAAGTCATCAAAATAAAACCATCCTCCATGGCATGTCAATGCTTTTATCTATCTTATTCTTTAAATAAATCTGCAAGTCAGTCCCTGATTTTTAGACCATTTTTACTGGAACTTTCCTGTGTTCTCATCTATAGGTTCTCCAGAGTGTTTTAACTATTGTATCTAAACTGTAGGTCCACTTGTGATCTCTTTCTTGAGTTTGAAAAATAATTTGAAAAGCATTTATTACCAGAAAATCTGAAGCCAATACCAATTCCTAAGATAATTGGGCTGGACAAAAAAGACTTTAGTACTGGGGATGTATTTATCTTATTGTTTGTTCTGCTGCTATAGGCTTAGAGTACTGGAGGACAAATTGACCTAATTTCCTAAAATGAATTGTTACAAATTAATAGTTTTCATTTGACATTGTCTCTATCTTTACATGTGATTCTTGCCATTGTGTATCTGTTCCTCCTTCCTGTTCCTCTCAAACCCAACTGGTTGAAGCAGATGTCTGCTTGTCCTGAGCCTGGTTCTGCTAAAGGTTTCTTCCTCATGAGGGAGTTTTTCCTTTCCACTGTCACCTTCATGCTTGCTCAAGCTGAGAGTTCTGTGATGGAGTTAAACTCAAAGCAGTCTGCTCCTCAGATAAATGATGCTAAGTTATTATTTTTACATATGAATGTTTCTGTTAACTTATTTTATACAGTATGTCTGTTCAGTGTCCTGAGATGATTTCTGTTCTGACTTGGCACTATATAAATAAACTGAATTGAACTGAATAATGAATCGACATAGGTTACACATGCGCAGTCAGGTCAGTTTTCCACAATTGGAAAAAAGATGAACAGATTAAGTGTTTACATGTACACTGTTCAGATTATGAATCGGCATAAACCACCCATCTCATTCTGATTACAAATTCTTTCGGATCGAGCTGAATCAACAAAGAATAATCCGAATGGGGCATTTACATGACACATTTTTATTCCGAATGGCCGTTTAATTCGATGACTTATGTCCAGGCACAAAAGTACACTGTCAAGAATAGCTTAAACATCTGATCTTGGAGCCAGCTGGTACTCTAATCTGTAGGAAAAGAAGCTGAGGAAGTGTGTTGTACTTTTTCTACTAACAATGACAGTTTAGAATTGCTGCTGCGTCTTTATACACAACAATCCTACAACTTCTCTAAAAATACTGTAGATGATTTAGTTCATGTTTGTCTTAATGCACGCTTAGAGCAAGAAACGTTTGTTGACTAAATGTTCTTTAGATTTTATGTTGCGCTCTAAAACAGATGTAGATATGTGTAACTTGCTAAGTTATATAAAAAAAAATTTTGACTAAGCTATATTCTCCCATCATGTTGTTTTTCTGTTTCTGCTTATTCTGTTCTGAACAGATAGTGGAGCTGGTGGCCAGGTTTGGCACCAAAAACTGGGCTGCAGTTGCTAAGCACCTGAAGGGTCGGATGGGAAAACAGTGCCGTGAACGATGGTATAACCAACTTGACCCGATTCTTAACAAGAGTACCTGGACTGATGAGGAAGACCTCATTTGCTACAAAGCTCATTGTATTCTTGGTAATCGGTGGGCTGAGATTTCCAAGCTGCTCCCCGGAAGGTGAGTGGTTGGTTAATCAGGTGGATAATGGGCTGCTATTTGGTTTATTTATTTATTTATTTTTATCTTAACCAAGAAAACACTGATGTTTTATTTTGTTTTTTTGTGAAATTTTCCTGCAGATCAGACAACTCCATAAAGAATCACTACAACTGCACGATCAAACGCAAAGCAGAGCTGGGCATGTTCAAGGATGTATTTGACACAGTTTCCATTAATATTCAAAATTTTACGGACGGAGAGGTAAAATAGTCTTATCTTAATTTGCACACTGGGCTAACAATTTTCAATTTTACTGGTTATAAAAGTACTGGGTAGACTAAATTCTTATAGTTGGCCATGCCTGGTAAAACATTAGTTACTGCAAGAGCTGCTAATAAAATATAAAATGAATCTGTGGGTATATGGAAATATATACTGTACTGTATATCATTGTGTGATCTGGTGATCGGGCTGTTTATTTAAGAAGTGTTTTGTAGCACTGTTACTTGTATATTTACTTTATGTGTTGTGTAATAGGTGGACTTCAAATGTGATGTCGTAATAGACGCTGATCCGGTGAATCCTGAACTTGTACCGGTAAGTTGGCTTTTGAAAGTTTTCGTTTAAATGTTCAGAAGAAGTACACTGTTGTAAGAACTTGGTGTTGTTAACAAACTTGTTTTTTCTCTTGGGTTTACTTCAGGTCAAGTCACGGAGAGCAAAACAGACCAAGGAGAATGAAAAAGAAAAGCCAAAGAAGGCTGTTGAACCTCGTCAAAACTCTGCATCAAAAGATTCGCCCTCCACTTGTCCTTCATTGCCCCACTCTTCAAGTTCCAGTCCAAGTTCTGTTGTTGTATCAGTTACTCAGGTGGAGCAGACAAGGTTTGCTGAAGCAGCACTGAGAATGCTCGCTGAAGACATGCTGCCACTCAGGTGAACTTTACTGCTGATGGCTGACAGGGTCAGGTTATCAGATTAGTCAAGTTTAAAATGTCTTTTCTCTCTCGTCTTCACAGTTTTGTTGAAGGCTCAGGCTTCAGGTCATTCATGAGTACCATCAGCCCCGAGTACAACAAGCTTTCCCAGCGTTCCCTTGGCCTTCTGCTTTATGAGGAAGTGGAAAGAACCATCAAACCAAAGCTCATCCGTGACCTCAAAATGTCCCTTGCCAAAACCACAGATGGTAAAAATTTAATTCATGTCACTTGTGACCTGTGGGCGGGAGATTCAACCCAACGTTTGGATGATCCCATCCTTGTTGTGCAGCTCCACTTCCTGAACGAATCCTGGCAGCTTCGTCGTCCTATTGTGGCCTTTCGTCACCTCAGCCATAAAAAACTCAGTAGTGTTGTGGCCAAGGAGGTTGAGGGTGTGCTGCTGAGCTACGGCATCTTTCCACAAACCATTGGATACATCTTTGCCAACGAGGCCAAAGAGCTCCTGTCTGGAAACAACTTGTTTTGTGACTACAGGATCGTATGCTCGTCTAACAGGGGAGAACCAGACGTGGATGATATCTTGACTTTTTTGTCAGACCAGTCCTCTGAAACACAGTCCCCTTTTTCCAAGTTGCAGACTGGGATAAGAACGACATGTATTGTCAAAATGTTGCAGACTGTTATCAAGGATGCTTTAAAGAATTCCAGAGTAGTTGAGAACCTGCTCTCACAAGCCCACAACGTTGTTGCTTTCTTTAGGAAATGTGCCTACTGGAGTGAGGTAAGACCCCGTCTAAATCTGTGAAATTCTATTTTCTCTAGTCCTCTTGAACCAGTGGTTGGATAAAACTCCTCTCAGTCATTGTATGTAGGGCTGCAACTAACGGTTATTTCAAAAATCGATGAATCTGCCGATTTTTTTTTTCGATTCATCGATTAATCGCCCCCCCCCCACCCCCCCAATTTTTAT
>JARVGQ010000002.1:18909228-18922153 GCA_031762355.1 Hypsolebias martinsi | reverse complement strand
GCCAGGTCTCTCTTGTAAATGAGTCCTCGAGGCTCAATGAGATTAACCTGCCTAAATAAAGGTTGAATGAATGAATCTGAGTACCATCAAACTGGTTGACCCACTATGTGAAGGTGTTTTATAAGACTTAGTTGTTTGTTGCTCCTCGGATTGATGAAGTCTTGTGCATACAAAAACTAAACCTTTCAACAAAAATAAACCATCCAGAGGACCTGACAATTAATTTTGCTGAATTTTTCTACCTGGATTATTGAGCATGAATCAGAATATTTTGAACAACTTTACAGAACATTTCACTGCAACAGCAGCTCAAACAAAAAACCTTAAAAAAGTTTAAAGTCACCTAAGTTTGTAGTGGCATATACAGTATTTAACAACTTATAGTACAGGTAGCAAGTTTAAAAAAGTTTAATTTTTTTTGAACTGTCGTTTATTGTTGTCATTGTTTACTATTATACAGTAGTTGTCTTTACTTTATATATGTTCTGTATGGAACAGGTCTCTCTTGTAAATGAGTCCTCGTGGCTCAATTAGACTAGCCTTTAATTTTTTATTTTATTTTATAAAATTTGTTCATTTTTTAAAATACAATACAAAAAAAATCCCATAAATGATAACATACAAAATATTAAAAATGAAAAGTAGCAGAAAGAAGAAAAAAATCTTATTATATCTACTCCTTTTTTCAAACAGTTAGTTCAAACAAAATTAATCTTCAAGTAACAGAACAAAATGAATAACTTTCTAATTTTCTAACGCTAATACAATACATGTACACATTAAACTACATCATAATTTTTTTAAACAATTTAGTTTTGATCATTTTCTTAAATGTACACATTGACTTGGCATTTTTAACATCATTCTCCAAACAATTCCATAATCTAATTCCCTGGATTGAGGTAGACGTCCCTTCAAACTAGTTCTGCATTTTGGTTTTACAAATATCTCTGTCCCCTTGAGATTATAACAACTTTGTCTTCTAACAAAATGTATTTGGATACTTAAAGGTAATGTGTTATTCTGAGCCCTATAAATAACTGATAAAATATTGTAATCTACCAAATAAATGAATAAAGCTTCAATGAATGAAAAAAGTTATTAATAACGAGCACCATATTTTTGGGACTATAAGGTACCATATCAACGAACGGGTCTATTTTCATACATAAGACGCCATATTTTTGAGAAAATTAAAGGATTTTAAATGTGCCTTATAGTCTGAAAATTACGGTAATTCTACCGTAAGGGTAACTTACCATTTAAAAATTTTTACAGATGTTAGGGATAAAGTTAACAGTGAACATGTTTAGTAAAACTTGTTAAACTTTCTAATATTGGTCAAATATTTTATCATTTCACCTACATTACTCTGTCCATTTTAAAAATGTGTTAAGTTATACAAGAATTAAGTCCTGCAATTATTTGGCAAAAGCTGTTAAACTTTGATTTTGAAAGCCATATTTTCCTCATAGCTAGTTTTAACATCTAAATTTATTTTTACTATCAGTGATTAACATCTTAACATCTTAGTAACAGTGACATTTGTTTTAAAGTATTGATACAGACTATATTTTTAAAATTATTCATTTGTTTTTGTACATTTCAATAAAAATCGTATCTGAAACTAACATTGTGCCAAGTGAATGAATTCAAGCTAGATTTTGTTTTAATTATGACATGCACTTTAAGTGTAAACTGTCATTACTATCGTTTTCTTCATTTAAAAATCCTTGCATGTTTGTGACCCTCCACTTGGTTAATGGTGCAACAGTTTCTAAATTTAACAATACTTTGAGTCAACTTCTTAAAAGTTGTAAACAGGTAGAGATTACAAAAAGTTTTAAAGAGCTGGTGCAACTGGTCCGTAAACATGAATCTGAGAGCCATCAGATGAGTGGGGAGCAGCAGCATTACCAACTCCTGCAGTGATGCCACCAGCCCTCCCTCTGTCCCAGTAGCTCCTCCCTCTGTCCCAGTAGCTATCAGCCTCTCTGCAGCTCCCATGGGCCGCATGTCAGGCCGGAGTGCTGCGTTGATGCTTTTGCTACATACTGTAGATATATATATATAGCCAGCTAGCACAGCCTCTCTGGGGTACCTGGATGAGTTCTGTGCAACGTGAATACCAGGGCGAACAAGGAGGAGGGAGGGAGGAGAGAGGCCCCCATAGGCTGACTTTGCCGCCGCTCCCCCGGATCCTATCGGCTAATGGGTCGGCAGGGATTTGGGGAGGGGGATGGAGGTGGACAGAGACGGATGGCTCCTGACAAACTCACACTGACAGCCAGTGAATACAGGGCAGCGTAGCAGAAAGGTCAGAGCAGGGATGGATAAAGGACCGCTTGACTTTCAAAGTTTTGCCCTGCTTGGTGCCACATCGTCATCAGCACATAGGTTGTTTTTCTGTCAAGCTGGCCGTGAGTCTTCACCAACTGCCTCCTAACACAGGCAAAAGTTAGAAATCATGCAGAACAGCGTGTGCAGTGGATACGAATACACTCTGAAGCACGAGGAAAGGCGTCACAACTTTTCCCCCCAAAAAAGCGATTATGGCTTTAAAGCATCCAAATACTAACGCAGCACTTATAAGCAAAAACACTCAAACTGTCATTCACTAAGACGTGCACATTCAAGGAGAGAATTAAACTCTCCAAATGAACTAATCTGGCGCTCGCCCTGGAGGCAGAGTTACTCAGTGTGTGTTTGTGTGTGTGTGCGTATAGGTGATGTGTTTATTGACTCCAGAAGAGGAGTGGATAAGAGGAGAGCATCTGACTGAAGAACACTGATCCAGTCAGATGTCACAGGCCCTCAGAACTGCCTCTAATAGGACCCAAGGGACCCTCTCTCTCGTTCTCCCTTTTCTTTCTTACCTCCCTGCCTCCCTAACTCTCTAAATCCAGCCTCTATTCTGCCTGCCACTGGCGCTCTGCTCCTATTACACTCAGTGAAACCATTACATGTGAAATAACAAGAGGATAAACATACGATACAGTGCAAAGTCAGACATAATCTGCGACACCAAGCTGATTTTATTCTTATTTCACTTTTATGGAAGACGTCACAAAGAAGCAAGGCACATGTAAATATCTACTTGAGTAATTTACTTTTTAGACATAGGTCTTTTTGTCGCTCTGTTAGCGCTTCCTCGTTGTTCCTTTTCTCACAGAACCGTGCATTGTCAAACACTAACACAGGGTTAGTCTGAAAGGACACTGTCAGAGGCCTCTAAAAAAAGGATCACTTCGAGGTCATCTTGTCAGCTTTTCAATATTTTATCAGGCTCAAAAGAGGGCTGTGTCATTTAAAATGGATGATTTTATTGAACAGGGAAAGAGATGAATTTTGTTGAGTTGTTCAGCAAATTACCTCAAAAATAAATTTGATAAATTCTGAACAATGTCTTCAAAATAAATAAATTAATTAATTAAATGGGCATAAAACTGAAATCATGATGTGTCAATGCACAAAAATGTTAGACTTTGTGGCATTTAGCATGATTTGCTGTGCACTGGATGTAAAACAAAATTTACTTTTGCAGTTAAATCCGTGGGTTTCAATAGTTTGAAAAGAAAGACGCAATTATGTTTTTGAAAAATCAAACTAGTTTAAAATGCCAAAAACATATTCACATACTTTAAATGTTAAAATAAATCAAAGAGCACGTGGAAATATTGGTAATGCCATTCAGATAAAAACATAAAAATAAATAAGTGGTGCATTCTAATGTGCGCACTTAAAAAAAAAAAAAAAAGTGCTGATTCAAAACACCTAATTTCATGCTCAATAATCCAGGTAAAAATCCAACAATGTTCAATCTGGTCGTATGGATTGTTTCTGTTTTTGCTGAGACGTTTCGTCCTTCATCCAAAGGACTTCCTCAATCTGATGAGACACCTAAACAAACTGATTTCCACAAACAGCTTACTGGATTTTGAATCCAGTTTGGATCGATGTAGGATATTTACCTGGATTGTTGAGCATGAACTTTGATGTTTTGAACCTCTTGGCCATGACTGTTTCAGAGGAGTTGATGGTCCCGGAGGCCAGCTTATCACAACGAGGCAGCATGATTGTTCAATGGTTCGAACTGTTGCAGGAAGGTCCTGGGTTCAATCCTCGATTGGACCTCGGGTCTTTGTGTGAGGTTTGCATGTTCTTCTCATGCTTGCATGGGTTTTTCTCTGGGTACTCTGATTTCCTCCTACAGACCAAAATCATGCATATTAGTCTGCCTTCAGACCCAGGCCTCCCTTGCAAGACAGCTGTGATCTCAGTGGGATTTGCCAGGTTAAATAAAAGGTTAATAAAAATAAATATCACCAGCATCAGTATCCAAATTGTTGGTCATTTGATGGAACTCTGTGTTTTTCTGTGATTTCTTATATTAACTATGTGCGACTTCGACAAACAGCATTTGATTGAAAGAAAAGCAAAAGTGGCATAATACCAAAGGTTTTGTGCAAGATAACACCGTAACGTACATATGCACGTGCTAACATGACATCTTACATTTCAGATGAAGTATGTGCTTCCCTGGTTACAAGTGAAACTGTCCACACTTAACAGCATTTGACTTGCTTAGTTAGTGTGAGCCTCATCATGTGAAATCAGCGAGGACACCACTCGTCAGCAGGCTGGAGAAACAGGAAGGGACAGTTCCCGGCAGGGTGTCCACTCCTCCCACCGCTCCCAGAAGGCCATGCTTCAGCCACGTGTCCATCATCGCTGTCGGGAGGCGTCCTTCTTTGAGTTCTCGCATCCTCCATCTGAGGCACCCCTGTCTCTTTGACGAGTCGGGTGACCTTTTCCCCACGTCAGGTGTCTCGCTCTGTTACGTCAGGGCGATGGTCGGGTGTCAAAATGTAGTCCTGCTTGTGTCCGTTGACTCTGTTAATGGTTTTATCCAAAGAGCACCACTTTGGAGTGAAACTGGATATGATGGGAGGTGACAGGGGCAGCACAGATGGCCCAGGCATGGCTGTCTTCAACGAGGTGGTCCGGACACAGGGGGAAGCATCCTATTAAGACATGACACGCCGTTCATTATCAGCATGCTGAAGAGCAGAATTCAGGATGAATGCCAGGGAAATGTACAAGTTTATAAGGGTTTATGACATTTCAAAACTGGAAAACGGGAAAAAAAAGAGTCCAGAATACCCTTTTAGGGTTTTTCAGTGTTTAAGGGGGGAGTGGTGGCCTAGAGGCAAGAGAAAGTAAGACTGATCTGGAAGTTATAGGTTAAGCAAAAATTTGGATTGGAAAGATGAAACACTCACGCCTTCACCCACATTTACCCCTTCTGTGGGTCCTTGACCAAGGTCCTTAACTCCCTCAGCTGCTCCCCAGGTACATTAAATGGCAACTCCCTGCTTCACACATGTGGGCTGTGGTAGCTCGGTGGTCAGTGGTTGTGACAGTATGGGCATCCAGTGTAAAAACAATTGCCAAATCTTTGTGAGAGTTCACCTGCTGCAGTGACCCCTGAAGGAGGGAGCAGACAAAAACAACAAATAAAATCAAAACCTCCATCCATCCATTATCTTTTACCCGCTTCATTCTTTTCGGGTCACAGGGATCACTGGTGTGCATGTCCAGGAGTCACTGTGCGAGAGGTGAGGGACACACTGGACAGGTTGCAAGTCCAACCCAAGGCCACACAGACAAAAGAAACAACCAGTCACTCTGTCACTCACACCTAGGGACAATTTAAAGTCACCAGTCAGCCCAACATGCATGTTTTTGGTCTGTGGGAGGAAACTGGATTACCTGGAGAAAACCCACACATGCATGGGGAGAAGATGCAAACTCCAGCCAGAAGGTCCCTAGCCGGGATTTGAACTGGTGACCTTCTCACTGAGAGGCAGAGGTCTGAAGTTCTGAAGAGAGGAAGGGTAGCCCCTGGACCATTTATGGGCTGCACAAGTGGAGAACGAGAGAGAGCTGACAGATATACAAACAACTTCTTGTGTATTGAAAGTCAGTATTTAGAAGTAGTATTTTTTTATTAAGCTAAAGGAGGAAATTATGTTGACAAGAGCCACATTATATACAAGTTCTGTACACATTTCTACCAGGAGGAGGAAGAAAAACAAACTACTAGTGGTAGCTAGCTGCCGCTGCTAACAGGAGGACTGACGTGTGATAAATGCCACAGTTTTTACCTAACTTGAAGAAGGCAAAGTGAATTACAGTTCACTTCAACTTTATTGCAACTGATTTGCATCTAAATTCAGTTGATGAAAACAAGGACTTGTGCATTATATTTTACACTATAATTGGAGCCATAATAACATTATCCAACCATTTCCACCCTCTAGCTGAACAGAAGAAAGCCGGTAAGATAGCTCTGAATGGGGAGAAGATGCAAACTCCAGCCAGAGGGTTGTCACTGAATCCTATGTTTCTGTTTTCAGCATTTAAACTCCTTTTTTACTTTTATTTACGGCTGTAAAGTCACACCACCATATAATTTGCTTCGTCCAAATATGTCTAATATAAGTGAAAAATAAAATAAAATACGCATCCACCGTATAAGTCGCATCTATTGTGCATCACCGCTGACAACCCGGAAACGTGAGCCGTTGTGCCAAAAATCGATTGGCTGCCAAATGGCGGCTGCAGGAGCATGCACAGGAGGACTTTAATAATTTAACAAGATTTTAACACTTAAACAATTATCTGTTTGCTCTAAACATAGCAAAGGTGTGTCTCAGTCAAACTTTTCCTTAATAAATGCACTTCATGGTCAAATCAACTGCATTTCAAAAGCCGATTCGCGAAAGAGGGATTGCGCAGAGGGAAGCCTCACTGTGCATTTCTTCGAAATTTAACAAAATAACCACCTAAAACAATTATTCATTTGCTCAAAATTTTATAGCAAAAGGTGTGTCTCAGATTAACTTTTCCTTAATAAATGCACTTTAATTTAATGGTCACATCAGCTGCATTTCACCTGGGCGGCTCTGTAAAATGTAGCGGATTTGACGTTTGCTCCAGGAGTTCTGGAGCGAGATGAAGGTGGCTTGGTATGGCAAGCCAAGTGTCTCATTAATAGCCACTTTTACCTCTTAATTTATTATTATTATTATTATTATTATTACACACTAGTCAAGGGCCCTCTAGAGGGTGAAAATGGTAGTGTTAAATATTATCACTCAGCCCCCTATGAATGGCAAACAGCCATCAGGTTGCCAATGATCCATCGCTAGGATGATGGTCCTCCTTGATCATGTGAGCAAATAGTTTTGGCTGTCAGTAGCAAACTGGTTGATCCACTGCGAGAAGATGCTATTTATAAGACTGAGCTGAATACAGCACCTCAGTCTGAAGAAGTCTTTCGGATGAAAGATGAAACGTTTCTACTTTTTTTTCTTATGAATGTCCAGTGGACCAGACAACTTTTTTAGATGTTCAATATATTCCATGTCAGAATGAATGAAATTGTCAGATCTCAGCCAAAAGTTGGTTTATAAATATGGACGGAAAACAAAACAATCATGTCACTTTGCTGTTCATGTCGCAGGCATGCTAATTTAAGCAAAAAAACAAAAGACAAAAAAAAAAAAAAACCATGACGCGACTTATACGCCGAAAAATACGGTAATCCTATTTGAATGAAAGTTGCGTTTTGCTGCAGTTTAGAGAAAAAAATGTTTTATTTTGGGTTCAGAGATTTTATGTTCAGGATTGTGTTTGAATTATGATTATGGATGGATGCGTCATTTGTTGTTTTATAATCACGTCCCTCTGACTGCAATCAAATCACATTGTGATAAACCTAAAGATTGTCACCCTTAATTTTCATTCAACCTTTATTTTAGTCTCATTGAGTCATGAGGACTCATTTTCAAGAGAGACCTGTTTAAGACAAAAAAAAAACACAACAAAAATCAAATGCAATTAAAACAATTTTATAAAACAAATCAAATCAAGGCGCCTTATTAAGGTCAACAAGGTGAAATACAGGTGCTCACACCCCAAACTTGACACCAGAGCAAGAAACCGGTGGCTTTTTCTTTGGATAATTATCCGTTTCCCTGTTACTGTGCAGACAATAAAAACAGGAGTTACCTAAATTCTTGTTAATTTGATGTAAATTAGACACACACTGTTCTGTGCAAAGCCAGAAATTTCATCTGCAGAGTATCTGATTGCTACTAACTATTATAGGACAGATATTTTCTGAGAAGCCCACGGAAAATTGCTTGTCATTTGTTTTAGCACATGGCCACTAGTTTATTTGGAGACATATTTCCTCCAGTGAAACCCCTCCAAACTGATTGTTTGTTCCAGCGTTTAAACCTGTCCGGGAGGCCAGAGAGAAGCTCGAAACGTTTGGTGTTAATAGGGCAGAACGGAGAGCTGTATTTGATAACCGCAGCGGCTACAGTATGACATCCACAGCCAAACGATGGCTACCAGCTCTGCAAACAACCACCACACCCTCGATCCATTTTTATTGTATTTGAGCAGCAGTGTTATATTTCCTGGCCTCCCCTTAGCACCACACACACAGGGCACTCCAAACAAAAAATCCATAGTATCGACCCACCAGTGTCACCACAATTACTCTTCCCAAACAGCCATTGAGGACAAATTACATCTGCACTGCCTTTTCACCCGGTCACTATGGCGGAGCAGTGCCCCCACCCCACCCTCCACACACATACTCCTACGCTTCCTCCTTCTCATCTCAGCCTCTTGTCTTTGCATTTGCCCCCTAAATGAGGTCTGGATGGAGATATGGAGAGATGGGGTCACCACAGGGGATGGGGTACGGGGAAAGAGCAATGAAAGGTGAGCAGCTTAAGACTATCAAAATGGCAAAACTTCAGAAAATAACGGCAGCTTATCGCCAATCACAACAATTTCAAGGCCTCCAGGCAGCTGCCGTTTCACATGCAACAGTTATTCTGCTTGAACTCACTCATCAAGAGTTTCTTGCACTGATACGTATGTTGTACCCATACGTATGTATGGGTACAACAAAAAATCCAATATTTGCACATGTATGATTAATGTTCAAATATCATCCTCCTGCCAGTAGCAGGACTCAAGCTAAGAGTGGCATTCTTGCTCTGCTTAGTTTGGACCAGCCTCCAGTGGTGAGAGCTAATCCAGCTCTGAGGTGTGAAGAAAACCACTTCCTATGTTTACATGAATACAGAGGCCCAACACCACTGAAGAAAAAAAAAAAAAACAACCTCATATCGATTTTCCTGTCTGTACACACTGCCAAAATCATTTATTCACTATTGGCAGCAGAACTAGCAACAACCAGCATTTAATGCTCTTAGCTATTAAGTTTCTTTGCAAGTAATCTCAGGGAACGCTGTCCCCTCCAACAGCAGACAGGGTGATTGAATTTCCCCGATGTTACGACGGCCCAGGAGGACATTTAAATGACTTCTGCTGCAGGTGGTATATACCTGACTGCTAGAGTCTGATCCTGTTTCAGACGCTGCGTAGGACCTGTTTTGATTCAGGATCATCAGTCACCGCCCACACACACACACACAAACACACACACACACAAACAGACCACCTTTTACCTTCAGCTTAAACAACGAAAGGCTCCACTTTCCTTCAGCTATTATGGCTCCGGTGCCATTTACTCAGGATTTCTCCTCATACGTGCAGTCGCGTGGAACCCTCTTCTTCACAATTATTTAAAGACTGGAGTCCCTTTAAGTTTTTTAGTGCTCTGATGCCTGAGTCATGCAGATCCATCAATAAAAAAAAAAGTCAACTAAAAAGAGGGAGCACTGAAAAAAAAAAAAAAAAGACTGTTCTCATATTGATGTAGCACCCCACTGTTCTGTCCGCTAGTAACTGGGATAAGAACTTAAACTCACTGGTGGGGTGGCTATTTCGGTTTGTTAAGTTCTGGTAGATACCATGCAGATTTACCTATGTTGAGTAAATCCTTAGTCGCCTAATTACCATACACACCTTTAATGTAACATAAATAACTCCAGACAACCAACTAACTGAACAGTTTCTTTTAATAAGAATTTAGAAAGATAAATCTTTATCTCCACATGAGGCTATACAATACCCCAAAAATGATGGAACACTTAAAAATAAAGCAAGGTCATTGATTCTCATTTTAAATGTCCTCAAAATAAAATAAAGCCGATACGGCACTTTTTCTGTTCAGTCCCTTATGTTTTACTCATTTTAACTTTGAGCTTTTTTTTAAAATTTTTTTTTTTTTTTTTGAAAAATCCTTTTTAACCATTGTTTTAATATAACCAGAATTCAACTTTTGTCACTAACAGAACTCCATACATTTACTAAATATTTACAGTTCTAAACACAAAATCACACATGGTCCCACGCACTGTTCTGTACCGGTTAAAGTTTTCGTTGCAGGCCAGATGAAGCTAGGGTGCATGTTACAACAGTAACTGCTCCCCGCATGTATATAATCACTCGGATTAAAAATATACAAGAACAATAATACAAGTTTCTCACTTATATTTTCTGTATACATAAAACCAACCTTGTAAAAATTGTGCAAATGTTAAAAGGGCTTTAAGTGCATGTTTTTTTTTTTTAAACCATGGGCTACATTGAGTTTTAGAAATTTTGCTTGAAATTATACACCAGCAAGACTTACATGGATGATTTTAATAAAACACTTGTTTTATTAGAGCACTCGTGAAGTTTAAACTAGTTACTGCCCATTTCCAAGAGGTGAAGGCAGGTAGTAATGGGGTTTGTCCTCTGTCCGTTAGTGAAATATCTCATTTACCGGTACTTCTGGACAAATTTTATTAGTATTTGCAAAATGCACATCTACAACAAGATTAACATTTGGAGATAGCCAAGCTCAAGACAGCTGCCACAGTCAACTGACCTGAGTAAACACAAAATAGAAGAAAGAAAAAGTGTCATCGTTGTACGTTTCTATACAATGACAAAACTAGTTCTATACATTTAACCCATCACATGTGAGATATGCCCAGGTGGAGCAGTGGGCAGCTATGTAGGAGCCCAGGGAGCATTTAGGGATTAGGTGTCTTGCTCAAGGACACCACAACATGTGGGCATGGCAGGGAGTTGAACCTGTGGCATTCTAGCCACAAGCCGGATTTCCTACACAACAGCCGACCCAAAAATGAGAGATTCACAACAAATATTCTAATAACGGTACTCATTGTGCAAAGTCCAATAAACCTATGGCCTTAAATATCAAAGTCCACCACATCTGTTGGTAAACCATCATGAATCACTGGATGGTTTTTACATTACCAGTACCCTTTGGTGTCAACTCAAGTCAAGGTGCATGGCCACCACAGCAAATGAGCCTATTGAACATTAAAAAAAAAAAAAAAGTCCAACTCTAAATTTTTACTGCTATTGAAATGAATTTGATGCACTGATGTGGTAAAACACTCTGAGCTTGACATCTTGGAATATCACTCCAGACTGTGCATAATGCCATTTTCAAGGTTTGATCGAAACGGTTACTATTTTATTTTCAACATAATCAGTAGAAAATTTTAGTGTCAACGTTGATAATGCACTTTTTTTTTCATGAAATGACAGACATTAATTCTTCATGGAAAAATAAAAGGAAAAAAGAACCACTTGTGAAGTGACAAACTAGAAAACGGCTTCCCCCCACCGCCCTCTACATTGAAAGAAACATGCCACACTAAGCAACAGAAACAGCTCCAACCATATGTGGGGATTTAAGTAGTGTGGGAGATGGCATGAAATCCTAATCAGCTGTGCTAATTAGAAATTAGGAGCATGTGTGTTTGGTGGAGGAGAAAAAAGAAACAAAGAGCAAACAAAGAGCAAACAAAGAAAACATAACAGAGAACAAGTGATCCCAGCAACACCACAAAGTACAAATCATTAAAAGATAAAAATAGAGAAAACCCATGATTTTTTTTTTTTTTTTTTTAACAAACCTCAAAACAAACACTGGAAGTTTATTATGAACCAGACTCAAAAATTACAAATCCATCAACTTAAATAGAAAATCCACAACAGCAGTCTAAAATGTTTGTACTTCCATGGAAATATATGTTTCTCTATTTGCACCAAAACAACTGTACAGTACAGCTGAGGCTTTTAAAATATGTATTTTGTATATTTTTCCAATACCAACAATTTATTCAAGTAAACCAAAGCACCACATTGTTAAGTGACAGCCTGCGAAGCTTTTACTCTAAACCTTGCATTAATGCACAGTTCTGCAATATAACAGAAATATGTCCTACCCTATCACAAGCGTGTGTGCGTATGGGTGTGTATGTGTTTGTGTGAGGGAATCGTTCATGCATCTGTAAGTGTGTATCTGTATGATATATGGTGATCAGTCACAGGAGGGGTTTTTACTGCGTGATTATTTCTGCTGTGACACTAACGAGCTTCGGCTGCAGATCCACTGCAGACCAATTACATCAACGAAGAGGCTGCTCGCTTATTAGAGTCAGATCATCTGCAGGTTTCAACCTCTGTGTCTGAGTTCCTGCTACACATGTGAACATGTGATTCTGTCTGTCAGGCATACTGCAGAGTAGTGTCTGTACACTGAGCAGCTCCAGCTTGTATATGTATCACTCCTGCACTGTGTGGCCAGAGCTCTCCACTCAGTTGTGTCTTTGGTGCGCCAATAATCGACCTCTGCATGTGTCATATTGTGACCGGTTCCGTATGAGGGATTTGTGACTGGAGGCGAACCTCACAAACAAGGGACTCGGAGAAGATGAGGCATCAGAACCTCTTCGTATTCAGTGATCGGGTTATTCTAGACAGCACTGTCAGCACTTTCTCTACAAAGAGCTACAAGAAAACGGGAGGCTGAGGGAAATCTTTTGATATACAGTACAGGTAGTCCTCAACTTAAGGCGCCCTCGACTTACAGCAACTCGGACTTAAGAACGGGTGTGCTAACATACAT
>JARVGQ010000002.1:18868929-18891200 GCA_031762355.1 Hypsolebias martinsi | reverse complement strand
TATACATATATAAATAAAAGAGCACAGAATGTCATGATTTCCCATCTCTCTGCCTCCGCTGCGCTCAGCCATCTGCAAGCGTTCTTAGTCACACCCACATTTACGCTCTTCATGGAGAACAGCTGATCAGCTGTTCAGCTGCTGGAGGTAGTGTTTTCTGCACCCGCTTCGAATGTCATCAACCATTCAACGGCCGTTATTACTTATTATCAGCCCCATAAGTATCGGTCGAAATGGCCCTCCTAGTGCGTTCAAACTTACATTGTTAGCTTAGCGCGACGTAGCTTCGCACAGTAAAGGGTGTCATGTTACGTTTCGGGTCTTGGTTAGGTTTAGGCACAAGGGCAAGGTGGTTAAGTTTAGGTTTGGGCGTCTCGGTCAGGTGTAACGTTATGTTTAGGAAACGTGTGACGTCATCCGGCAAAAAAAAAAACACTTCCTGGTTAGCACACGTCACACTCTGCCTGTTAACAGCGAAAATCACGACACGAACGTAACGTTGGACCTATTAGGAGGTAAAGTCTGACCGATACGAATGGTGATGATAACAGGTAATAACGTCCTTTTAATGGACTGACAACATCTGAAGCCGCTGGTTTTCTGCATCTCTGGGCTTCACAAATGTGCGGCAGGTGATAAATAATTTAAAACAATTGATTGTAAATTTAAAAAATCCATGCCGATCATGCGGCTCATCCATCAATCAGTCAATTGTGTAACATGTCCAATCTTATTTTCAAAAACCTGCAATGGAGCGAGTCTGCAATAAATGAACCATGAAGTAGCGAGGGACTACTGCATTACAAAGATCTGTTACCTTTCACTTTTGTTTATTTTGTTGCATTGATTCATAAACGCAATAAACAGAACTCAAAATCAAACCCAGTCACCCTCCACCCAATTTTTATAATTTTTTAATGAACTCATTGGTGGGCCAGACTAAAGTCACCCGCAGGCCGTAAGTGGCCCACGGGCCACGTGTTGAATAGCCCTGCTCTACCATATGTTAATACATTATTTGCAGTATTAATTATTCCCTCATTTGCATAGCCTTTTTTAAAAGTCTGGAAACTGAGTGTGACATTTAAAACGAGTCACGCAAATGCCAGTGACGTGTTTACCTGGTCCTGTTCTCCTCCACCTTCTTCGTCGTAGTTGAGCACGTTTTCTCGGATGTCCTCCCACTCGCCGTGGTGAGCAGACACGTGGTAAACCCCCTCCTTGAGGCCCTTATGCCTCCTCCAGCAGGAGTAGAGAAACAGCCCCAGCATCAACACTGAGGGGGGGCCAGAGAGCGTGTTAGCGCAGCAGGGAGCACTCTCACATGATTAAAACCAGATTCCGACAAGACTTCAGGTGCAAATGAAATGTGAGAGGAAAGTTGTGATACAACATTTTGAAGCTCTAAACACCACCCCCACTGGCATCACCATGCGATTAAATTCATTTTTTTCACATTATGTGAAATAAACATCATATAAAGAATAATGAATACAAAAAGGCATAACACTGATTCATCCCAAAATGCAGGCTAACTGCACCCAGATTACAGTTAAGATGTTCTAATGGAGCCTATGTGGAGAGGGAGACCCCACCTTTCCACCTATTCCCTTTGATGCTGCTTCGCCGCTTCCTGCCTTATCAAAGACTACAGTTCCTCAGAAACCTATTAAATGAGTTTGTGCTCTTCCCAGCTTAAACTCAAAGCCTGAGTGGCTCAGCTAAACACCGAGAGGAATACTGCGGAAGCTAACCAGGAAAGGTCCTGAAGCCTTCACATCAATCACAGCTTTTGTGTGTTGAATTATACAACATGCTGGACTGACCTTTAAAATCCATTAATCTCAACCAACATTTTTATCCCTTCCGCCATCCTTCTTGCTCATTTTTCAGCTCTTCGCTATCTGTTTGTACTGGTTGACACTTTGAATCTCTTCCTCCGTTGTCTCTGGGTATTTGTTTCCTTTCAGTTGCTGTGGATGGTGCTTCCCCCACTTCTCACTCATTAAGCTTCTTGCTGTTCTTCAGTCCTTCTCTGGCCTCGGCTTTTATCTAGCTCGCAAGATGGGATCCGTTTCACCCAGAGTGGTTTACGTCGTGCGTGTTAAGTACCAGTTTAAATTAAAATCTTCGAAGATTTTTAAAGTAATTGCTTCGAAAGCAAATAATATGCCGACGACTCTTTGGTGAGCTCGCGAGCAGAAAAACAACTCCCCGAGAAGAAATCTGTGCAAAAATACCAAACTTACCTCAATTAAAAATCATTGCTTTTTAGTTACAAGGGTTAGACTCCCCCGTTTGCTGCACACGTGAATTTTTATGGTCCTTTTGCACTTTTTTTTTAAAGCATCCCACATAAATCCTTAACTGACTGTTCTCTGTGCGGGGTGGAGCAGTATTGATGAGCTGACTTGGCTCTTTCACCGTTACGCCTGAGTAGCCTTGAAGAAAACACCAGAATCTTGATAAGGTGCCAACCAGGTGCCGGACCCCGTCCTCACCTGCAGGATTACCTGCAGGCCTGAGCTCAACTCATCTCTCGACATCACCCGAGCTGGTTTTAAACACATCACTTAAGAGAAGGAGTTCGATAGATGGAATGGAGGAGCTGAATCAGGATCCGTCCACAGCAAATATACTAAACAGGCACTGCACCAAACCCTGCTGCTTCACACCTGTGGCAACTACCACACAGAGTTTTGTGAGTAAAAGTGCAACAAGAGAGATCAGTATCGCTGCACAGGGCAGGGCAGAAACATCTCAGTCATTCATCAATCCATAATACCTCTGCCTCTCTGCCCTCTAACTGTTATTATGAACAGGGTATGATGATGTTAGCCCGGACCAGACTGTGCATTATGAATGAGCAAGAAGTAAACTATGACCTGGGATGATCCGAACACCTATCCAATTCACCGCACCTCCACTCTGAGAGTAATGAGAAACAAAATGAGCTGTGAAAAAGATGAAACAGCAGCAAGGGGGGAAAAGCAAACCAATGAAAAAGGGGAGACAGAAATGAGACAGGTGAGAGATGAGGACGAGTTGGAAAAATTATTTATTTATACGTTTTTCTGGGCTGAAAAAGGAAGAGGCACTTTACACAATTGCTCAGCGTCTGAGCCCATATGGGCGGCTAATTTCCTCGATCTATCAGGAACAGAGAGTCAGATTTGATACTGGACTAATGAGCATCTGCTTCTGTCAATAACCCACTGAGCTCACACAAGTTGGACCATGAAGGTTTGTGTAAAGCTTAATAATGGACGATCATTTTACCTTTTCATGCACATTGAGTGAGAGTTGCCTTTTTAATCCAGCACGCAGCCTTTCTGGGTGTGGCGAGCGGACATTTGCTGTAGGATAGTTTGTTCAGTAAAACTACAGTAGTTGTTCCATAAAGTCGACAATTAATTTCATTTCCAGACGTAGCTGAGTGTTTTTGCTTAAAGTGAAATATTTGAGTTGTTTGCTTTTAAATTATTTTTCAGGAGCGTGAAAATATAATTACACTCCCCATCGAGTGCTCGTTCTGATTTGAATTGCATTATGGAGCAGTCTGTCATCCTTAGCTGAGGTGAAAACTTTTTGCACTCTGAATACAAATGCCTCATCTGGACAAACAAGTCCAAACGGACAGCGTTGTTCTCCTTTCTTTTTTTTTTTTGTAGTTCGCATTGCAAGCATGCATGAATTTCCCTGAAAGAAACAAGGCCACACTTCATCAGCGTTGCATTAATTATCAAATATCGAGGACAACTTTAGATGTTTTACTCTCAAGTGTCAGAATAACTGATGTTCTAATACTAGCCACAAAGCCCTGCGGGGAATGTTGAGTCAGTTATAGGTAGGGACAGTATATTGAATTTCCCAAGTGTTTTATATGTGACACAAGCACATAAACAGCGCTGCAGCCTTTTGAGGGAAGTGAGTGCAACAACATGTGAGCCATTCGTCTTTCCATTTTTGTGAGAACACGAGAAAACATAATTTTTCTTGTACAATCCCTTAAAAATCAAATCTAGTTTATTCGCTTGCTCACCCTTAACGGTGAAAAAGATCTTCCGTCTTTTTCGAAACATTTGTGGAAATATTGATGCATGCTCTTTTTTGTAAGGCCCTCTGGCAGAAGATGTGGGTAGATATTGAATCTTGATTCTATTAGAGCTTAACACCCTTTATGAAACCATCAAGCATGCAGTTTCATTCGGCGGCTCACACAGGCGGGCCGGCGTCATCAGTTCAGGTCGAGAGCTGAGACATCATTTGAATAAACAGTCGAGCTGATCGCTTTCCGTTTTTATTATCAGTTAAAAATAGAAACGGCTTTTCCTGCCTAGCTTTTCTTTATCTCTGTGCCTAATATTTTTGGTTGGAGCACTTCTTAAATGACAGAGGGAACGCGTTTCACATTTCTCATCAATAAAATTAAACTTTACAAGTAACTTATGAGTCAGAGAAAATAAGTAGGATTTATGTACAGCAACACCGTAATAACATTTGGAGTTCACCTGATTTAAGATGGTCAACACAGATTATTGGCATTAGCAAATAAAACATGTTTCTTACTTCACCAGTTTTACATTTACTGAGCTAACATTGGTTGTGGTAGTAGCTGACAGTTATCCCCTACACATAATCTGAGCACTAATACTACTGTTTGATTATTTGCTGTGAGTCTACGACCGATTAACTTCTCGAGCCAACATGATTCAACAGTTAATGTTCATTAAAAACACACAAATGGCTGAGACAATTGTACAGATATTAAAGTACAGTTTGGTGTGGTAGTAGTTGAGAATTATGCCCGACACACACACTGAGTGCCAACAGATCACTTTTTTTTTGTTTGTTTGCTTGTTTTAAAACTTTGGAATACAAAGCAGTGAGAGAAACAAGAGAAAAATGTAATTTTATGTAAAAAAATAAATAAATAAAATGTCACTAAAATGATCGTCCAGGCTCAGATTTAGGATCTGGATTCTTCATTCTGTCTTGTTATATGGAAACACTGTATTTACAACTGTTGACAAAGCAGTGGGTTTTAATTAATATATAACATTTGTGCTTAACTTCACTCAATAAATTGGTCACTTATTGCTTACAATGAATGCATTGTGAATCCTCCCCCCCCCCAAAAAAAAAAAATAAAAAAATAAAAAACATGTACAAATGAACATTAAAGAATCGTCAAAAATTAAAAATTTACAACTAAAACCTGCAGATTCACAAAACACAGAAAGATATTCAGTTCTGACTGCAAGTTTGTGCTGCTTAAAACAAAGAAGTTAAAAAAAAAGTTTTAACTGCAACAAGCCTGCATATGGTCTATATATGTATCTTTATATTGTCTGTCTTAAACAGTGCATGTACAAGGGCATCAGAGATAAAGCTTAAACATGCAACAGCTTGATAATAAACAGGCATAAAGATAAGACTGCGTAACCCTCAACTTACAATTATTGATTAGAAGATTCTGCCTTTAAACTACAAAGAAGTCAGAGGTTTCTTTCCAGTTTGTGTATGTGAACTCGTGACCCTTTATGTGTCAGAGTGCAGCTTTAGATCAACCGTCGAGTCTTCAAAGGAAGACTTTGTCAGTAAGAGCCTCAAACTCCCACATCCAAAGCTTCGAAAAAAATCTTTCCACTCAAAATCTTCTATCATAACTTTTGACTTCATCATTTTCTCCACTAAAGCGTGAATCCATCAGGTGAGCGTGATAATGGCTTGAACTGATGCTGTAATTTTGTCTCACTTGCCACAATGCTCACTATTAAGGCATAAATATTTTCACCTGGTTCCTTTTAGTGCTGAGAGCAAGCTGTGCTACAGCAGGGGATGTGTGTGCAGCTGTGTACTTCTTTACAACGCAATCCACATAAAATGCTGTTACAATCCTCTCATACTAAACTAATTTTAGATCAATATACACTAAGAATGGTTCTGATAAATAAACCCATGTGACAGATTTTAAATCCTACTTTTAACAACTCTAAGCTCTGAAACAACCTAGAATGATGAATGGGATGATAAAAGCAGCCTTTTTTTTTTTTTTTTGGTCTGTTCCATATGTCCCATATGCTGCACAGCAGTAAAGTGTGCAATAGGGACACGTTTAGCTCGACCTGGTAAAATAGAAATGTACCCAGAAATGTATAAAAGACAAGTGTCAAGGGGGTAGAACAAGTGGATGGTGGGATATAAAAATATGCTGGACAATAAAAAGAAAAGCATGGTTTGGAGTGAAATCGACTTTTGAGACATTTAAAGAGAAAGGGCACACAGAAGTGATGGGAAACGTGAAATAAATAAAAATAAAAAAATCCAAAGAATTCCCTCAAACCGTAAGAGCCTTTCACAGAATTCCTATAAATCACAAATTACGGCATATAGTTCGTCTCCTCGCTCGCTGCTTCTCCCCCTTTTGTAAATGTTCGTTTCATGCATTCACCCACAGACTAATCACATCCCGGAACAACTCAAGATCAATACAGCAACAAGATATGTCGTTTACAGATTTCACAGAAAACCAAAGGGGTGGGGAACAAATCAGACAGCTGGTTTACGGGTAAAACAGACGATGATAAAGTGCGGTCATGGCATGACAATGGCAGCAAATCACGGTACAAGAAGATGAACGATGGCGAGCAGCACGAAATAACGATGGGTTACCATGTGCTGAATAGGACATAGTCAACATAGCTACCTAGAAAGGCCATGACACAGATGCTGATGGCAAACATGGAGCTCAGGCTGAGGCTGTTGCCGTCCTCGCTGTGGAAGACGGCGAGCGCCACCTCGCAGTGCCGCCCGCGGTAGCCCTCGCTGCAGCGGCACGAGTAGCGCGCCGGAGAGTGAGCTACGCACGTGCCGTGGCGACACGGGCGGCTGGCGCACAGCGTGTACACGCACACTCGGCCCGAGGCGCTCTCTCTGGTCATGTGGCCTGGAGGGCACCTGGGCAGAGAAGATGAAGAAGTGTAAAGCAGAGACACAAGAAGCTGTCAAATAGAAAGCAGAACATGATTCATGAATTCTGATAAAAGTTATGAGAGCGAAGCTGGATAGTGTAAAAGTAAATCCCTCAGGAGTTACACGTCTTATATCAGATTCTAAGATATGGTCCTGAAAGGGTACTGAATGTTGACTGTAAATGGGGGGAAGGAAAGGAACAAGAAACAGATTCCAGGAGCTAAGATTGGCTTTGCAATTGTAGACCCTCAGTGTATTTGTACAAAATATCCCCTCCAAATATAATTCATCCCTGCCCCCTGCTCCCCTCTGTGCTTTGTATCCTGAGGCTATGCTGCAATCACAGAATATGGATGTCAAAGTCCCCACTGGTGTGGAGTGCTGAAATCACAGCAAAGAGAATTAGTGGCCCTGCAGAGTTTAAAGGGTCAGTCAAAACTCTGACAGTCACTGATGATGTACACAATTCTCTCAGGCCGACTCATTTCACGTGGAGCGTACCGGAGGTGAACTCAACCTCGCTGCCATCTGTTGGTCTCCTTCCACTTCAAGTCAAATGAGGAAAATTCACATAAAATTATCACATTTTATGATGCATAAACCCACTTGTCTGTATTAATTTCTGGATGTTTAATTTTTTTTTTATTATAGCTATTGTACTGTAAGGATAAAATACTTAATAATATATGTAAGTGACCTGTTTTGTGCATGATGATGTGCTTTACCTTTATGATAGATTGCATTTCTTATTTGTTGGTTTCTTGGAACAAATACCATTGAGTCCAAGATGATTGGTTGTAGATTGCAATGAGCTAAATTTGTTCATAAAATTTCAAGTGAATCAAAGACATCTGTGAACAAAATATATTAGTATAGTCCACTGAGACACCATGTTTACATCTTAGGTTATTGCCAGCTAAATTGACACTAATGAATCATAGATTAGTAAATAGAAGATGTTAAATTTAAGGTGCAACAATAAGTTATCCTCATGTTTTGTAAAATATGTGAGTGCATGCAATCAAAATTTTAGAAGGAAGAACGTCCTATGCATGCCTTGGTCCTTTGCTCACTGTGGGGCATGCGTGTAAATATGTACAAAGCGTGCCTGCACACTTTAAGGCTGCTTTACAACGATGAGTTGTGTGTTCTGCATATTTACAGCACCTGCACTCATGCTGCCTCCAGAGATCCACACACACCAAGGGAGGGGTGCAGTGATGTTTTCTGCAGGCGTCTGATGAGCAACCAATAGAGACACCCTGCGCCGTGACCACCTGAAGCTCCTCTGAACGCTGTTCCTGATCCAGGGGGATGAGGCGCCCGTTAAACCTCACATCACGCAAACAGCCTGGTAAAAACAGAGGAAAAGAGGAAAAGGAGACACTAAGTCCTCAGGCAAAAATGCTTTAAAAGCACACATTTACACAGCAGCAGGGGTATAAACTCGGGTATGGAGTCGCACATTAACTATCATAGACTTGCTGACACACCTGCAGACCAACGCTCCCACACAACCAAACATACAAACAGCCTCAGGCTACGCTGTCAGCATGGATTTTTTTTATTTTTTGGGTGGATGTACTTTCTCTGCTGGTTAGTTTACTCACTTTGTGTGAAACATGAGGTCTAACACTTCATGTAAATGCATATCGGTGCCACTTGTTCTCACTAATCTGTGTGAAGCTGACGCATCAACACAAGTTTGGACCAGACACACAAGCACTCGCTTGTCCAACTGAGAGCTCAGCTCCCTTGGATGATAGTAGCCATTTTAATTAATTTGTCATTTTGAAATTTATACTTTTGCTTCACCAACATTTCATCCGCTCACTGATTAATCAAACTAAACAGCATAAAAGGAGAGGATTAAAATCTTTTCAACTTTTCTGTGTTTCAAAATCAGCTTAAATTAAATTAATTTCAATTTCAGTTCACACAGTGCTCCACAACGTCTGAGCCAAAAACAAGGTGATGAGTTATTAGAATAATTAATTTACACAAGGCTGGTACTGTATTTTCTATTTATTGAACAAATCCGATCTTTTTAAAACTGAAGTTTTGTATAATTTAGTCAGATTAGAGGTTCTTGCAATGCTTCTTTACATAGATCTAAAAAAAAAAAAATCTGTGCTTTATACATATAATAATAAAAAAGGTCAAATGTTGGTTTTTCCATAATATTTTGCAATGTATGGGTAATAATTTAGAACTGCAACAGATCTTTAGAAGGATGCAAGAAGATTCTTGCAGTTATAAAAGTGCCTACAGATACCATGCTTACATTTCATACATTTCATACATTTAAGAGCATTTTGGATCCTTTTGTCATGAATGGAAGGGACTTGACCACTCGTTTCTGGTTGCTTGACTCTTAAGAGTTGAGGGAAATGTCAAATTATGAACCTTTAATTTATCATACTGAAGTTGTCTTTACACTTTGTGATCAATGCAGCAATTAAATGAAATCAAGAGGGAATAAGACATTATCTATCAACAATAAAAACGTAATTTCCTTAAATAATACAACAATGTAGAGTCAGGTCATCTGGATGGTTTCTTTTTTGCCGAGATGTTTCATCCTTCATCCAAAGGACTTCTTCAATCGGAGGAGCCACCAACAAACAAGATTGATTCCCACAAACCTCATAATCCATAGTGGGGAGAAAAAAAACAGTTTACTAGTGCTAAAATGGCCTCCGAGGCCCGCCCTCTCCCCCGTCAGCTCTTCAGAGACAGTCACGCCAATGTGGTTCCAAACATCAAAGTTCATGCTCAATAATCCAGGTATAAAATGCAACAATGTTCAGTCAGGGCATCTGGACGGTTTATTTTTTGCTGAGACATGTCGTCCTTCATCCAAAGGACTTCTTCAATCTGAGGAACCACCAACAAACAAACTGATTCCTTAAAGCATTGAGTAATTAATTCAATGTAATTCCTGAATGGACTCTGTCTTGATCTGAACTAAACAAAGAATCTCTTGAAAAACCTAAAAATGACAGTACACAGGCGTTTTGCCTAACATGGCAGATATTTGATGTTTTTGCCAAGACTTACAAAAGATGGGCATAAACCATTGATGGTCAAAGTGATGAAGTGAAAAGTCTGAAGGGAGAACTGTGGCGCATACATTGAATAGACAAAGAACAGCTGTTTGCAACATTGTGAACACATTTAGTCGTGTTTGTTAACCTCTAAGAAAGAAAACACCTACCAAGGTAGCTGTGGTTGTGTCCAGAGGGAAAAGAGTTTCCAATCATGACCACAGAGGGATCTATAATGATTTCTTGACTCTGGCCAGGTGAGGCTGTAACCTCCAGTCGCCCCCCACCTCCATCCAGTCTCAGGGTAAATTCTCTTCCGTAGCGATCCAGCTCAACCTCATGCCACTCCCCGTCGTCAAGGCGATGGGAGGGTAGGGTGACGTTGTAGTCTCCATCTCCAAGATTGTAGAAAACCACCAGCAGGCCCTGAACAAGCTGAGACACAGAGAAGCTCATTGATGATGTGAACATCTTACATTTTACGAAACATTTTATTACTCAGTCAGGATTCCGACATCGTTACTCTACTTTTAGGAACTTTTGCGCTGATGTGAAACAAGATGTTCGGTTTTGTCAGCTGCTGCATCAAAACTATTTTTCTGCAGATTGCAAAGCTTGTGGGGGGGAAATTACAAACTAGGATGACACAAATCCTAGCAGAGTGACAGCCTGACAAAGCTGAATTTCTGCCATAATGTGCCGTGTTGATGGGCAAAAAAACAGCTCTTGAGCATAACAACATGATAAGAAGTAGGCCAGCTCCCAAGGTGAAGAGAAGGCAGCTTAGGTTGAACAATTGTGAAACCGAGGCACCCAGACATGACTGTCTCTGATGAACCTGAGAGGAAATGACAAAAATTTCTGCTGAAAAAAAAAATATATATATTAAGCAATTTTGCAGTAAAAATGCTTTGCAAAGGCACTACACACATTAATTTGTGGCAAAGTCATCCCGTAGGCAAGGTGTACATGAAACAATAATTATCTTTAGCAGTTAAGGATGAGCGAACACAATGGACTCAACTATCGTGAGGCTCCCATAACTGCAGCTTGTACATGTCCAAGGCCTAATTGGAAACAGTACAGCTAGATAATTCACACTCTGCCCAGCTCGCATTAACCACTGCTCCCTCAGCATGAGCATCTCAAATGTGCAGTTCAAATGGGCATGTGGGTTGGACACACACTCTCTCTCTCACACACACATAAAGTAAAAACAAAACATGCTTACTATGTATGGCCTAGTCTCACCTCCAGTACACAACCAAAATGCAAACAGTACTTCATCAATATTTGGGTGAAACTTGATTATATAAACTTTATTTGGCACCACCAGATGTGTTAGTGGCCATATTTCCTTCTAACTAAAGGCCTAGCATTCATTACAGGAACGCACTTCATTTGCTGATTTCAGATCATCTCATGTTGAGAAATGATAGAGTTGAAAATAGACTTGTGCAAAATGTTCTGCAAGAGGTCATGATCAGAACATGTACTGCGGATGACTGTCAGTTGCTACCATGTTCGACTTTTCTTCACTAGCTTTAAAAATGACTGAAATGCAGCCTTTTTGTGCTGATTAAGGATTGCAGGTACTCAGGTACTCAGTTGCAGATAAACATCAAATTTACAGTGGTCCCTTGCTACTTTGCAATTCGACTTTCGCAGACTCACTCTATCGGGGTTTTTGAACGTACAGTACATGGTATTGTGCAAAAAAACAAAAAAAAGTAGCCTACAGGGCACATCAGAATCAGAAGCAGAATCAGTTTTATTGTCATTGCACAGTTAAGCACAACAAAATATATTTCGGTGCAACTGTCCAAAGAAAACAAGAGTAGACGGAGGTGTGCAAAGGCTGCAGCTTTGTTGTGAAGCGCTGCCCTTATCGTTTAGATAAGAAAAGGGAAGAAAAACATGAGGAAAGAAGAAGGTATAATCAAAGGATCTCTCACATTGTGCCCTTGATACACAGGACACAGCACAAAAAAAGCTACATAAATTGATATAAGACATTGTGGGTGGGTGGGTGGGTGGGGGTCTAACAAAGGCAGTGAGATTGTCCGTGAACTCTGACAGAAAGTTCCATAGTCCTAATAAAGATGGCACATTGTTTATCAGCCGGCTCAGCTCTGATAAGGGTCCGGGGTGGGGAGCAGAGCAGAGTCTCATGATTTACATATCGTCCAGGAGCAATGTGAGATAAGTTGGACAATCCAGGGCTAAGCGGGGAAGCCAGATTCAGATAAACAACAATTGTTTGGGGACAAGCAGACTACAGATTTCACTTCTGCCTTCATAGTTTCGGCTGGCATACTCAATGTTGAATTCAAACAGTCAGATCTGTGCTCATTCCACTGGTTGATTGTCAACTTTAATATTACTCACATGATTGGGACAGTATTGTACAGTAAAAAAAAAAAAAAAAATTAAACAAAAAAAAAAAAAAAAAACTTCAGACAGACACCGACATTTTGTAGTTTTTTTTTTTTTTTTTTTGTAATAAGCTTACACTGTATGCTGGCTCATAATGACTACATTTCCCAGAAGCCAACAGAGCCCTGCCCAGAAGCATTATGCTGAAATACTAGAAGGAAAGTTTTGATCTGATCAGAAAAAGTTTGGCCCTTATTACAGTGACTTTGGTGCCCAGCGGATGCAGAGAGCCACACAGAACCCATCGAATCAGAGCAGAACCAGAGCAGAACCAGACTTACAGCCCCATCGGTGAATCTTGAGAGCTGGTAGCTGGCCAATGTTGCTCTCCGAGCGGGGACACACTGGTAAGTAAACTTTAGAAGCTACTGTACACATAAGTATGATGTCAAAATTAGTAGGCTTAAGGGTTCAGAACGTGGGCTTCATTGCTGCAAGGTAAGTCTGCATAAACGGAACGGAGTCAGACCAGAACGGAATCAGAATGGAACCAAAAGCCACTCCTCTTCTGCAGAGCCTGGTGAGTAATGTAGTAGCTACATATACAGTACTATACGTATTTGTTAAAATGACGTAGGTTTAAGAGTTTAGAACATTGCAAGAGTGTGGGAAGGGTTTACAAAGCCTTTATATATATAAAATAAATATAACGTCACTACTTCATGGATTTCACTTATTGCGGGGGTGAGGGGGGTTGGGAAAAAAAACACCCACAATAAATGAGGGACTACTGTACTTTCTGAAAATTTTCATTCATACACATCTAGTGATTTATGAGATATTTTGCCAGCAAACAGACATAAATAACTTCAATAGTCATTGACAGAGTTGTAAAAACGGATCTTGTCTGATCAGTTAGAGCTCAGAACATAGGTTGGAGCTCCATCTCAGCCACGAGTGCATCATATTTTAAGCCAAATATCTGTAGAACTGGCCAAGTTATTGCCATTTATATAAGGTCAGTTGGTTGTGGCAACTACATGTACCTTGAATCAAGTTGACTTCAAGTGTTTATCGACTGTAGATGTACATCCAGTCTGCAAGTTTCATTAAAATGTGTCCAGTGGTTCATGAGATATGTGTTTCAGTAACAGACAGGCACACATTTACCAGTAAAAGCATTTTCACTCAGTCTGCATCTTTTGGCGCTGGGCAATAAACATGTCTGCAATTTCAGATGTTTTCATAGTTTTAAATGTTACTGGTGTTTGACAATAAGTTTAGTGCATTATAGTCACTCTGGAAAACTTTATCTCAGAGTGCTTTGGATAAATGTTTTCTTTACTGAGATACTCCTCAGAGAGCTGAATGCTGTTTCTACCCAGCTAGCCCTTGATAACCTCTGTGTGAAAGTGTGGTTATTTATTCAGTGTGCACTCTATTCCATAGCTACCCTTAAGAAAAAAGGGCATGGAGGCAGCCCTTTAAATTAGAGCTTGTTGTCGGAAAACACAGCAGGCTTGTGCTCAAGTGTTTCTGTGAGCTCTGGGACAACAAGACTGAAAATGTTTCAGTGTGCTGGCTGCAGACAGACATCAGATGCTTTATGCAGCTCACCGATTCAGTTCCAGAGAGGGTTACACAGAGAGGCTTCACAGCACATTAAAGACTACAGCCTTTTTCCTTTTCCCTGTCACCGTGGGACTGCAACAACGGAACAGGACACCATTGTTTCTCCTCATGTAGCGTTAAAGCCCCAAAGAAGAACAAGAGACAACGCCTTAAACAATGCTGTCTGACAAATAACAAGCACCAGCGCAGAGACGAGATGTTCTTAAAAGTTAGACCAGCGGTGTGAAATCCACAATAACAGAGGCAGGTTCAGTGGATACAGGTGACCTGTGAGTGACAGTCCTACCAGAGTCGTTTACTTCCAGGTGCTGTTCCCACTTGGCCTGTCAGCTGACAAGATGAAATGCGTTGACAACGAATACCACCTTCATAAACACTCAAAAATATATCAGACAGTAGAGGCATGCTATTATGGAGGTTTGGCAAAGGTGAAGTAGACTTAAAAAAGGTTCGAGCACTGTTCCACTCGAGTTGTAGGAAGAATGGTGAAGACATGACTGTGAGCAACTTACTTGATGCGAACTATGTTTAAAGCTTCAAGTGTCAAGAAGGGGATTTGACCTTCCACATACAACAATGCTAACTCACTATCCTACAATAAACTGGGTTTGAAACATTACCAAGAAACAGGTATAACCGTAAAAATAAAGAAGGCCTATTTTTAATAATCAAATCCTTGCAAAAGACAGCATTCTGCAATCCACTGAAAGAGCCTGTTAAGTACATACATATGCCACTCACCAGCCCCCTCAGTATCCACCCATATGCCTTCAACCCTGATATTACTCACTCTCAGCTTGACAAGCATCTCCAGCAATCATCTGCAAGGCCTAATCATCGTTTTAAGACTCACAAACAAGACGATCACAGCTGGAAAGGTGGAGGCGAGTGACCGGCCATGACTCACCTCTAAGCGTAGGTATTCGCTCTGCTCCTGGGACAGCAAGCTGAGGATGACACCCGCTCCGGCACGTGTCCGAACCCCAATCTGGACTCTGGTGTTCCGTGCAGGAAGAGACCACTCGAGCTGGAGCTGAACGTGGCTCCGACCGTCGAAGGAAAACTCTGGAGCCACTTGCCAATCAAAAACACACAAAAAATGCTTGTTTCAATTATTTCAGCTGTCACAAGGAAGATACATGAGGGAATCAAAAGCAGTCGGTGCAAGACTGTGCAGAACCACTTTAGGTTAGACGAGGTTATCTCCCCACACCAGCAAATTTTCCATTTGGTCTCTGTACCTTGTAAGGCTTGGATGCAAAACAGGCCAAAAACATCTTGGTCATTGAAAAGCACCTCTACATACCGTACTTACATTGATTGCACTGCGGGCCCGTAAAGCCTTTTTCACACAGGCAGCTGAAAGAGCCCCTCTCCCCGTGACAGCTGCCCCTTTTACTACAAGAGGAAAGCTGCTCCATGTCGGTGCAGTGGTTGTCAATAAGACTGCAGCCCAGCAAAGTGTTGGAGGATTCAGCCGGGGAACCAAGGTCATACAGCTAGATGGAAATAGAAAAAAGGGGGAACGGGAGAAAATACATACAAGAAAAAAAAATGTATTAACAAACACAAGAAAGGAAGGAAATTGAGTGGTTGTTGCTCTTCTCACTGTTCTAGGTAATGATTGTAAAGAAATATGGAAGTGAACTGAAAAAAGAACTTTGTCCTAATATTTGTACTGAAAATGGGGCAAAATAAGTAAAATAAGCAAGAAATGGAACAACTTGTACTATCGCCTCATTAGACCTGGAATTTTAAAATGTTTGTATCATATTTGTAAAAGTATGTCGACAAATGGTAGCTAAAGTCATTTTGGTCAAGCGTTTGGCACATACTGTAAATCCTTCTCAGAGTACAATACAATGTGCATATTACTACAACAAAATTTAATTCCATATTTGTAAACTTGACTGAGTTATAGTCATTTTTGTGTCTTCCAAAACGAGTTTACTGTGGCAGCCATCTTGGGTTGACACCAGGAGTTTCTCAGCTGAATATCTGAATCTAATGATCACTTTCTTTAAAATTCAAATTTACTAATCTACAATTCATTAAAATCTGTCCTCTGCTTGATGAGATATGTTGCTAATGCTACAGACAAGTGAACACACGCACGCACGCACGCACGCACGCACGCACAAAGTTAAAAACATTTTCTCCTTTCATCCTCGACAACAGGGAATAATAAAAATCCTTTTCTACTGAGTAGGTTTTTCAAACTGGAAGATAAAACTTCCCAGCAACATTAAATTAAATGTTAGAGCAGTGTGAAAAACTCATTCCTTCTGCTGAAATTAAGAGTTTAATTAAGCAATCTGTTGGTGCTAATCAAATGCACTGCTAATCAAATGCACTTGATCATCATCAGTAAAGGTGAAGATCTCTGAAAGCAACGGTTTGGGCAGTTTGCTGGTTTTAGACCATTCAGTCATGCATTTACACCACGCCGAGGTGAAATATCTCATGTCTCAGACAAGAAATTAATGCTGCTCATATATCAAGGAAAGGTTATAAGGATCATTTAGCAGTGAGGAAAAAAAAAACAAAAAAACTTTTTTTCAAAACTCATTGAAGAGAAGCGTTTATGTGTTTACTTTTGTTTTTCTGTCAGGAACGGGTCCAACACCTGACAGGATGTCAACGCATGACTTCCTCTAAAGCTGGACGCAAAACTGCAACCTCTATTACCCTACCTACCCTATTTTTTTTTTTTTTTAACGTTTTAAAAAATGTTTAGGGCCCTGGTTTGATTTATGTTTTGGTTAGAGGTTGCAAAAACTTTCTTAATCACCCTGGACCTGTCTAATTGCTGAAAAAGTTTGGATTAGATTTATGGTAAAAGCATCAGGGAATGGATTCTGTCAGTGCAGTGGTCTGATTGAAACTTAGGAACAAACCTGTTTTTGTGTGTTTGGGTGTACATTAATACTGTTTAATCTTTTTAATAGTTTATTATAGGTCTGGCTGATTAAATTGATGTATTTTTGGGGTTTAATTGCTGTGTAGTAAGTTTGATGCAGACTGGGTCTTTACTTTATTGATTAAAGCTCTACATTTATTTCTGTATTAAATCTGCTCCCTGCTTCCTTCTGGTTTGTGACCAGTGCAAAGCACATTCAGTTTATTTGTGTATTCCACCAGTATGAAATGCAGAAGAATAATGTTTTTGGCCATGTTCTGTGGATGTGTCTCTCCTGTTGGCAATATATCTTATGAGCTACTGAATTATTATAATGAAACCCCCAGAAAGCAATAATTGGACGTGCATCTAGAACTGACTCATTTTTGGAGTAAATCCAATACAAGATATCCTGATGCATGCTCATTAATCCAGGTAGATGCATCTAATAAGGTTGAGTCAGGTCCTCTGGATTGAATCTTTCCTTTGGATTAAATATGAAACGTTTCAACAAAGACAAATCTGTCCAGAGGATCTGACTCAACCTTGTTAGACCAATTCAAGATGACTGCTACAGCTAAATATTTGTGTGATTTTAGCTGGCGGTCATTCACAACAGAAACTACACTAACAGATCAATTGAGACATTTAAATATTGTCTGAGTTTGCACATATTTCAACGAAATTCAAAATCTACCATGAGATCTGTATCCTGAGTAAAAATAGTAAAAACAGTACAATATTATTTGCATAATTTCCCACACTAAAACCATCTAGGGAGAGAGAGAAGTCTTCATTCAAGCTAACAAATGTTCATGACAGGACATTTTTCACTCACAACAAGTTGATATAGATTTGCGGAGATGTCAAGTGAACTGAAATCATGAATATAATGAGATGCATTGGATTGTGTCCCTGTTGGCGCTGTAGGGTCAAGGAGTCAGTTTTTTCGTCTTTAATGTGTGACCTAACTGTAGCATGGGCTGACAAACTCAAAAATATCACATAAAAATGAACTGAAATGAATCAATAATAAACATAAAAAAGTCACAATATGTTTTTCAATCAACAGAGTCAACTGCAGGGAACTAAAGTGATTGATTTCCAGGCAGCAAAATAAGTACACTGAAATCTCACATTGAGGACAGACACCTGCAGGAGAAGCTAATGTCATATACTTAAAAAAAAATTCACATTTACACAAATACGATTCTGCTATTTTAACTCGACTTGGCCAATTTACACTTCTATTTTAAAATAAAATGCACTTTTTTGGTAAACAGCATTTAAAACTGATGAGACTTTTCACTCTGAAATTGATGATAATCTGAAATAGATTAATCAAATTTTAAAATACTGCAGTGCTAATGACAAAAATTAAACAAAATCCACTTGCCAAATACTAAATTAGCTCACCTAAGCATGCATTAGTTAATTATAGTTATAATAAATGCCTAGCATTTCTTGAAAGAATGCATATTACCCATTGTCTTTAATGTCAAATCTTTAAACTAAGACCTTCTTTTCATGAGAAATGACAGAGCTCTGGAGGTTTGGCCAAACCTTCTTAACAACGTTATGCATAATTTCATGAGGTAATGAGATGTGTTATAGTTTAGAGCATGTGATTAGTATGAGTCCCACATAAAACCACATAAACAGCTGTTTTTCTGTAAATTTGACTAAATAATGACCATTGTTGTGTTGGCAGAGGTCAATAGTTGCTCTCTATGGATGACCTCAAAAGTCAATTGGTTGAAAATGAGCGTTTGAATAAAATCCATTGTATCATTCATAAGATGTTTTTCATACAGACAGTTCATGTTGACTGTACCATTTGTTGCCAAAGTTTTAAGCATGGGCCTTGCTTAATGTGTAGCGCTCAGAGGATGTGTTGGGATGACTCTCAGCTATTACCACGCAACATTTTAAATATTTTTAAAAAGTATGTTTCTTTCAGTCACTCCCTTCTTCAGAGGTTGCCACAGCGAGCAAACACATGAAATATTTGGCAATTGTTTTACGCCCGATGCTCTTCCTGACACAATCTGGGCTCGAACTGGCAACCTCAGGATGACAAAACCACAACACTGACCACTGAGCTACCACAACCACAGCTCACTATTTAAATGAATAAATAAATAAATAAATAAATAAATAAATACTGAGATAGTTATTAATGTGTTTGATAACACTGAACTTCCATGGCCGCCATCTTGAATCAGGGTGACTGACATCTAATCAGTTCTGAATGTATCCATTAATTACATCTAATTAATTATGTTCTGAGAGTTTCATTAAAATCACTCCAGTGATTCATGAGATATTTTGGTAAAAGACACACAGAGCTGATGCCAAGAGTACTGTGACAGTTTCAAAGAAAATCTTGTGCAACTTGAAGCTCTCAGAGTATGTGTTATGAATGACACTCGGTTACTACCACACCACATTTAAGCTCAATATCTGTAAAACAGAGTAAGTTACGGCCATTTTTTGGTTCCTAAGGCCACTTTACTGTGACAGTCATATTAAACTGGGTTGTCTCCACAAACACTTATCAGGGGTAGATGCACAACCAGTAAAATCTTTAAGAGAATTTCATTCAAATCTGTCCATTGGTTTTTGGGACAATTTCCCTACAAATGGAGTTGTCTATAAAGTAAAGCCAAAGTACAAAATAAATAAATAAATAAAATAACAGATGCCATACTGTCTGTTAACACTGCTGTTAGTATGTGACTGGAGTTATAACCTCTTTTATGTTTGCCAGCGTTGCTTTGCTATGGCGTCCATTTTGAATCGTATCAACTCCAAACGTTAATTAGCTGCAGAAGTCCATGACAAATGAACAAACATTTACACAGATGAGAACATAATTACCATTTCTGCCTTCGGCGGTGGGCGATCGTAATGTGACACATTTTAAGATAATATTCTGAATCCTCGCAGGCGCTTCTGTTTTTGTATTTTAGGGCATTTTTACTAAAGATAAACACCCAGAGACAGTCGGAGTAAATCTGACCAGAAGCAGGGAAAGAAGATGAGCAAAGAGCATCAGCATTCATCGGGTTTCCCTGCTCAGCCTTGAGGTCACATTTACATTCTTATTAAAGTAGAGTCCTCCATCTCCTGTGGGGCCTGTCATCCAAACAGGTAAAAAAATAAAAGGGCTACAATGTAGCAATCTATTCACTCAGCCATGGGGATACATTGAACTCAGCTTGCCTCCTACTTTACCTTGCTGTCCACAAGCAGGTTCCTTACACATCCAGTGTAGTGCTTGTGTTGCAGCTGAGGGTATTCATACGATATGTTCTCGTTGACTCCTCCGAGCTGCAGCACGTGACTTCCATTCAGGTACCTGGGAATGTAGAACAACAGAACGTGAGCTGAAGGAAAACGACACAAGTCTACAACTGAAAATGTAGCACACAGTGAAAAAAAAAAAAAAAGAAACACAAACTGCAAGCAGATGGATTAGAGCACATCCGCACACTAAACAAGCTGTCACTGTTAAAATTCATTGTTTCCTTCAGTTTTTGCTGAGGCTGTCATCCCTTTCTGTACCTCCTCAAAACAAATGTGACACCTTTTTATATTGAAGCTTTGCTCTTATTTTAAAATGATGCGCGATAGGTAAATTACATTTGTCGAAAACAATCAAACTTCAAAGTGATTTGCTACAGAACTTTTTATCATTTTCCAAATCTTCTACCAACGCTAAACTCAAAGTAGTGGGATGCTTTTAATGCTGTTTATGTTCTTGTCTGTCAGCAATAATATGAAAAATATATCAAACTAAAATTTTCAAACGTAACCAGGAGAAGGGAAAATCCATAAAATGTGTTTAATTGCTAACTTATTAGTCTTTACTTAAAACACAGTCAAAACCATACAGTAAAATGGCTCCTAAAATGGTAAAATAAATGTATTAGGATTTAAAGAAAACCATGTGAGCATCGTTGGTATGTGTACAATGTTAACTTAATAATCTTGCAGCCTAATTGTGCAGCATAATAATGAGCTTGGTTTGGCAAACCAAGGCCATGGTGGCAGTAAACAAGCAGAGGCTGCTCTAAACAGGCACAGTTAGAGATTAATTGGCATTTTAAGGATTATATCTGAGAAATTCATTAACAGTTCTTTCCCCCCAGAGAGGACAGTCTGGCACACTAAAAGCCTGAAACATTCTGCGTCACCATCTGATTTGATTTTAATAAATAATACAGCTTGTATTTTTTATAAACCACATTTCAGAATGGACTGTCTGAACATTAGCAGTAAGAATGTGGAACAACCTTTAGTGTTTTTCCTGCTAGGTTTTCGTTAAAACCTACTTAAGATAAAAGGACTATGGGGATGCTATTGTTTTGTGGAATGTTAGAAATGGTTAGATGCAGAATTTAATTGAGAAGCAATGAAAAAGTACTGAGGGACTGTTTGATGCATGTAGAATTAAACGACTGATCTAAAAAAATCTACTGTCTCAGGTTCGTTCTTATTTTTGTTAATCTAAAGTTAAAAAAAACATGTCAGGTAAAAAGTGTTAACAAGTTTGTTAGTTTTACAGATGATTACATTAAATTGAAGCATTCCCAAGTGGGATGTAAATTGCCTTCTCCCTGTCATACCATAATGTTAGCCGATGATCATTTGGAGAAAAGACAAAAGAGATGTTTTGATTTTAGTATTTGTTGTGACTGACTCTCAGCTACTACCACACCATATCTGTTAAACAAAAGTCATTTTTTGTTTCCTGTGTGGCATCAATCTTCAATATTTTTTTTCTCCAGTTGTGTGTCCAATATGTCTGGAATGAAACATTGATTAGTTATAATCTGTGTTTTTCCATTTTTTTATGTTTTCATTTTAAGTTTTTTTTTTTTTTTTTTAATCAGTGATCTGTATTTTCTTTTGTGTTGAGTTTGGTTTCCTGTCATTTCCCAGTACTTTTCTTAGCCAGCTTCGATTCCTCAGTAGGAGGAACCCTGCCACTCCTGCCTGAATATTGGCACGATGTTATCATCATCAGGCTAGCTACTTTTCATTAATTCCCAGTCTATTAAACACTGTGGTCCTTTAATTTGTCATGCGCTTAAAAAAATAGTAAAAACAATACAAAAAAAATTAAAAAAATATATATTTATTAATTAATTTATTTATTTTTAATTAATTTATTTATTTTTTAAGTGCATGACAAATTAAAGGACCACAATGTTTAATAGACTGGAAATTAAAAAAAAAAAAAAAATATATATATATATATATATATACAGGTAGTCCTCAACTTACGAACGGGTTCCGTACCTACAAACCGTTCTTAACTCGAATTTGATGTAAGT
>JARVGQ010000002.1:18846762-18865824 GCA_031762355.1 Hypsolebias martinsi | reverse complement strand
ACACAGCAGCCAATAGCGAACCAAGACTCTTAGAGTCTATAAAAACTGTTAACACAAACACGCCCATCGGACATCTTTTGGGGAACTCAACGAGTCAGGTTCGTGTGTCTACAATGTCCCATTTATATGCATATAAATCTAATTGTTACCTGAATGTCTGATATTTGTAAACCCTTTGTTGTCAATTAAATCATTTTATACTAAGGTACGTCTGCAGCTGTTTGAACACGAAAAAACATGACAAAGTGCACACTGATGATGGCCAATAATTATGGCGCATATCGGATGATATATCACCGAGGTTTAACTGTTAGAATAATGTAGGGGTGCAGTGGAGTAAAATTTTAAGCAACAGTACCAATGTGTGTAGAAGAGCTCACTAATGACATACAATAAATGTGGTACAGATCAGATGATGTATCACTGAGATACAACTTTTGGAATAATATAAGGGGCACACTGGAGTCAAAAGTAAAACAACAATAGCAATGTGTATAAAAGTGCTCGCTGATCATGGATGAAAAATCTGGTCCTGATCGGATGATGTGTCACTTAGATATAACAGTTTGCATAATCTAGGTGGTGGACTCGAGTGAAATGTTAAACAACAATAAGAATGAGTCTAGCAGGATTTCATGATAAAGCCAGCAATGTTTATTTATTTTTAATCTTTCCTGATGAAAAAAAAATATACATAAAATGTTTTTAAAATAATGTTTTCACCCTCCGTCTCAGACTCCCGGTCCTCCCGCCTGCCAGGGCTCAGAATGCGTCCTTTGTGAGCAGGCGAGGCCGGGGCTCGGGGTCCGACCTCGCGGGTCGGCAGCTCGTATGATCCTCCGCGGTGGCTCTGCTCGCTCATCGGTCACCAAACACAAAAAACACCTAGACTTCAGTATTAAACACGGTGTTGTCATTATTGTTTGTATAATCTTAAAAATAGATCCAGCCGCTGCGCTGCATCCCGAGAAATTACAAATGGCAGATTGGTGAAAAGTTTCTGATCCAGTGACTCCTCCCCCTGACCAATCAAAGTCCAGCATTCACGTTTCGGTCCGGACTCGGCTCGACTGAGCTCAGTCGGTCCCAACAGAGAAGCAGGGACAAAAAGAGGACTCGAATCAGCCTCAAATCAACTAAAATAATAGCTAAAGTATTAAAACAAAAGGGTTCTTTCTGTGGCTTGGTGCCCATAGTTGGTGCTGTGTAGAGGCAATGCAAATGGGGCAATAGAGTGTTTGTTGTTCTCAGCTCATTTTGTGTTGGATAATGTGAATAGGCTGTGGAAGCCATCTTGAATCAAGTTGACTTCAGATGTTAAACAATCGTAGATGTAATCCATGATATATTTTCCTAAGAGACATACAAAAAAGTGACTGCAATGGTCATGAGCAGCTGGAAATTTTCAAAATACCCTCCGCATTAGCCTTAGTTTGTTGTACAAGTATGAAATTTGGTACACTTGTCCATTTCTCAAAGATGGACAGAAAACCCTCTATAACCAATGTTATACGATAAACAGGAAGGTGGCCATTTTGGAACACTGTCACAAATTTCACACCTTTTTGGCGGTTTACACCTCCACATTTGAACGAACTCCTCCGAGGGATTTCACTGGATCGGTTTAAAACTTGGCCATTCTTTTCAAAATGCATGGGGGACCAAAAGTTACCTAAACGGTTCATTTTGAAGCATACTGAAGAGGCGGGGCCAGACCTCAAAGTTTGACATCTCGATATGAAAAACAAAACGCTAATAGCACCTACACAAAAACTGCCTAATACATCAAACCTTCAGTGATTGATCCACATCTGGACTCCTGCAAGACTGAATGATCAAATCCTGACATCACTTAAACCACGCCCACTGACAACAAGATGTATAAAGTTTTACTTTGAACGGTCCCTATCTGGGGCAGCACGGTGGCAAAACTGGTAGAGCCGCTGCCTCTCAGCGAGAAGGTTGCCGGTTCAAATCCCCGTCCGGGGGGCCTTTCTGGGTGGAGTTTGCATGTTCTCTCTGTGCATGTTTGGGTTTCCTCCGGGTACTCTGGTTTCCTCCCACAGACCAAAAAAATGCATGTTAGGCTGACTGGTAACTAAATTTTCCCTAGGTGTGAGTGAGAGAGTTAACAATTGTGTCTCGATTGTCTCTATGTGGCCCTGTGATGGACTTGCAACCCGTCCAGGGTGTACCCCGCCCCTCACACTGTGATTGCTGGACATGGGCACCGGCGACCCTCTTGACGCAAAATGGAAGAAGAGGGTAAAATATAATGGATGGATGGATGTTTTCATTTGTAGAACCTGCTTAAAACAGTTGTTGGCAATTTTTATATTCTCTATCTTTATAACTTGCAATTATTTTGTATTGAAACTCTGGCACAATAATTTCCTGTGGGATCAATAAAGTTCTATCTTATCTTAGCTTATCTATCTTATCTTATATTCACTGGAAACGGTGGTAATTTTAATTTTTATGCTTATGACAGCAAAATTTATGTGCCATTACTGTTAAACAAGATAAACAATACTCTGTGAACAAACTCCTGGAATGTATGGCAGAAGGCCAAACATGGATGTCACTGAGCTTTTTACATTGTACTGAGGAAAAGACTGCGGTCTTGTTGTTTAAGCCCAGTGATGGTTCCAAAGTCCATGCTGATCTGGTTCCTTTGGCACAACATCTGACTGAGACAGTAACTAACCTAGGTGTGTGGCTGGACTATGATTTTAAACTAGATGCACAGGTTAAATCAGTGATTAAGTCTAGTTTTTATCACTTGAGACAACTGGCCAAGGTCAAACCATTTCTGTCAAAACATCATTTTGATATTTTAATCCATGCTTTCATTACAGCTTGTCTAGGCTACTGTAATGCACTCTTTGTCAGTCTGAGTCAGTCGTTACTGACTCGACTTCAACTGGTTCAGAATGCTGCTGCTCACCTTTTAACTGGTACCAGAAAATGAGAGCGCATCACCCCTGTTTTAGAATCACTACACTGGTTCCCAGTTCATTTCCGGATTAATTTTCAAGGTTCTTTTATTTGTTTTCAAATGTCTTCATGATGTCGCCCCACATTATCTGCTCGACCTGCTCCAGTTGTACATTCCCTCACTCTCTAAAGTCAGCAGATCAGTTGCTGTTAGTCATTCCAATATCTAACAGGAGGCTGAGAGGTGACTGAGAGTTCTTTTAGTCGCTGCCCTAAACTATGGAACGAACTACCTTTGCACGTCAGACAAGGTGACTCACTTCCTGCTTTTAAACCAACTCTGAAGACACATTTTTTTTCTCTTTGGCTTTTAACTCGGCTTGAAATGTTGGTTTTACTATTCTTATTTGTTTTATTGTTTTTTACTGTTTGCTGTTTTATGATTTTGGCAGTTCATTACTTTTACGGTTTCTGTTGATTTAATGCTTTTTATGCTTGCTTGCATGTGTTAGTGTACAGCACTTTGGCCAACGGTGTTGTTTTTAAAGTGCTTTGCAAATAAAATTGTATTGTACTGTATTGTAAAAACAAAGTTCTGCACAGCATTTATATTCTTTGACTCTTGTTCCTCAAACTGAGATGGTGTACCACATTTTAACTGTGTCAGCAAATGCCAACAACAGGACAAACACTTTTCAAAGGGTTGGCTGACACCCAGTGACTGTGAGGGAAGCAGAAGATTCTCATAATAGAGGTTGTATTTAATGTCAAACTGTGCACCTGTGGGTCATGTCTTGGTCAGCCAATCACCGTTTTTGGTGTCTTGATACACCCAGTGGAGAAAAATGAGTGACCACACAAAATGGCAATTGAAGAAGTGGAGATTTCAGCAAAAATATTGCAAAAATTGCCACACTAGGGAGGAAATACAACTACAACTAATGTATTGCTGTTAAAACTGTGAAAATGACTGCCAGATAGGAATTGGAAAGCAGACGTGAATTGAATAACCTGCGTTCATCACACTGTGTTGTATTAACTTTGCACATGACGTTTTATCCTGATTTGGAGGAAGAAAAAAAAAACTATGAAAAAAAATCATAATATTGAAAAATATATATCTTTAATTTAGGTTCAAAATAATTCATGCAGAAAATTAAATTGTTGTTGGAGATGGATAAGTTGCATTGTTCAGTTCACATGCACAGGAAATGGACATTAACATATTCTTTGACTGGAATATGAACCCATAATGCTTTTAACAGTCTCATATTTTTTACCCTAGATATAAATTTTTTAGGCCACTCTTATGTAATGTTCCTTCTGTTCACTGAGGTCTGGTGTTTTGGGTGAAAAGTCATGGTTGGTTCGGTTTCAGTTTTACAAACCTAGGTCAGGCTGTCATGTTCGTTTTAGTGAGAGGAGGCTACACCCTGGCAACCTCTCAAATGAATCTTTCTGCTCTACCGTCATACACTTTTAACATTTACCACAATAACTAAAGCCAGAGTGTGAGACACAGCTCTTTATTCTTGCAGTTTCTCAAAGCATTGCACAGCTTGACCTTGGCGTGCACTTGCTAGGAGATCTACTCTGGGAAAACTGGTACCTGTCTGGAATAGTTGTAACTTCTACATTTATTTTATTTATTTATTTTTTCCGCAGTAAAAACACTTCAAGGAAATGGTCTTGTAACTAATGTCAGATTGATGGAAGGTAACAATGCTGAGGCGGATGGAAAACGCTAATGATAGCTCAGTGACCTCAAAGATCCAGACCAGCAAACTGTAAAAATGTCTGATTTTATCATCTCAATTGAGACGTTGTGTAAAATGTAAATAAAAGCAGAATGCAGCCATTTGAACATTGCATAAACCCATAATTTATTCAGAATGAAACATAGTGTGGGAGTTCTGCCCTGCCACATTCCTGCCACCATCTGAAGCACGAATCAGCTTCACCTGCAGATCATCAGCTCTACAAGCAGGAGGAGCAAAAAATAAATAAATAAAATAAAATATAAGCAGGAAGAGCATGAAAGGCTGCAGAGAGCATTCAGCAGGTGCTGGGACATTACCTACCAGCGGTAATTCTTTTATAGCCAGTATTTTGTGAATGAGACTAAATAATAACAGATTGTTATCATCTTCATATTTCCAGAACTTAAACCCTGACATCCTCATGTCCCACAGATATCTCTCTGTGAACCTCAAACCCTCCAGTGCCTTCTCAGCTGCTTCCATGCCTCACTTGCCTGTCCAACCCCCTGAAAGCAAACTCCGACATACACTTTTTTCACCTTGGAACCACTGGGTCAGCGCTCCCCATAACTGACCCCTACCCTCACCGTAAGGAAAAGAGCAACAACTACATTATCACCCACAGTTGTCACACCATTGACAATCTTCTCTGCTCTCTTGGTTTCCAGCTCCCCCACCTGGCACTTTGTCTATTTTTGCACTTTGAAAATAAACACTGTAAACTGTATTCAAGTCTTGGTATCTGTTCACTTCGGTCCTTGTATCTGGGTACAGACACGATCCTCACACAGACATATCACTGGTGATAGGCACCTGCTATCATGCAAAGGATGGTGAAGGACTATGAATCCCATTCAAAAATGCTGCTTTCTTCTCTGGGCTAAAGCTGAGATAACATGAGAAACATTGTTTAACTCTAAAATTTGAACTTTGAAAACATGGAAGGTGCATTCTCTGTACTAAAGAGGAGAGGGACCATCCAGCCTTTTGTCAGCACACAGATAAAAAGTCTGTCTCTCTGTTGGTATAGGGGTGCAACAACATTTCTCTCCAAAAACTCCAGCAACTCATCATCTTAAGACATTTACAGACTGTATAAATATGAAAGCATGCTTACATGAAACAGACAATGCTAGTTGTCAAAACTATATCAACACATTAATAACTGGTATCTGTTCAGGTTGTGTTGAAAGTGAAATGCACGAGGGGAAGAGTTGTCACAATTCAGGATGTTCCAAAATGAATTTTGATTTAAAGGACAAGCATTACTTGAAAGAATGCATATTTCTTGCCACTTTTCATAACCAAGTTTCAGAAACAGATCATTTCTTTGGTTATGTTCTCTTTTTTTTACTTTTTTATTTTTTTTATTTATTTATTTTTTTTAACCTTTACCAGGCGGGAACAGTTTCTTATTTACATAATAGGATGTCATGAGTTATTTGTTGGGTCAAATGTTGAAAACAATATTATGAAAAAAAAAAACTCATGCAACAGAAGGAGTTAGCACGTTCATATTATATATTACAGTATTATTGTCTTTCAGCAACAACTTTAGCTTAATATCTGTGAGGCTGGCTATTATAGACATTTTATGTGTTGCCTAATGTATATTAGTTGTGGTAGTCAAGCTGAATTGAGTTTTTTTTCCAAAACTTAATCAATTGTAGATGTATATCTGTTGATTGTTTACAGAAAATTTCATTAAAATACCTCCATCCATGGTTCATGAGATATTTTTGTAACAGACATACACACAAACACAAACAGGCATCATCCTCATTCTCCGTTTGGCAGTGGGTAATAATTATGTTAACTGGTATTTTTTTTCCTATATTTGTACATCCTGGCACTGAACAGAGTAAAATAATCTTTATGAGGCACAGAATCATTTTAAAAGTTTTACTGCTGTTCTGATGAACTGGGGGGGACACATGAAGAATTATTACGTACAGTGTTAATCGTGAAACTGCTCAGTTGCTAAAGCATCGCATTAAGTTCTTGCTGCATGCCTCGCTTGAGCGAGTGCTCATGTGCCTCAGCAGTAAACAAAAACATAAAATTTACCTCATATTTGCTTGCTGATTAACTATCGCACAGTAATTAAACACACACACAATTAGGTTTCAGATTTTAAATTCCCATATGCCCCTGGAACACTTTTAATTATTCAGACTCTTTCTTTACCTATTGCTATGTAGTCTTCTGTATCCCCAGGTAAAAGTGTGGCCAAGGGGCCCGCATAGAGCAGCAGTCCATCATCTTCCTCTGTCATAAACTCGAGTGAAAGATGACTATCAAAGCACGGCCTTATGGGAGGAAACCAGGCATAGCCGTTGCCAAGGAAACTAAGTCTTGTCTGCTGACAGTCTGGCCCCTCAAGCTGTGGGGGGCAGCGGCACCTGTAGCACAAAAAAGAAAAAGAGGTGTAAAAAAGATTTCCAGGACAAAACAAGGGAAAGAAACAATCAGTGTCATTCAGTTTTGAGCTCACAGAAATCCTCCCATTGTCAAATCGTTGGCGTACGTGACCGCCTTATTGATTTACACAGGCAGAGAGGTGCGGCTCTGTTTGCACACGCTGGATGTCAACAGACGGCAAGACGAGCACTTTTATCTACGAATTGTTTGCATTAGCAACAGCGTCCTGAATATTCGCTTCTCCATTAAATCAATTAGCTACGAACACAAGATTACTCTAGTCTATTTTTTATCTATCACAGCTGTCGGAGCTGAACTCCGCAGAGACGGCCCATGCTCAGCACACCACGTTCCTTTGTTAGGAGATAATTAAATCTATTTCTCTCACTTTTCTCTGTGTCAAATCATCACTGATTTTCAAGACGTTCTTTTTTCTTTACTATCTGCAACTGCCCCTTCTCCATTTTATGGCATTTCCCACTTTGCAAGATTGCCTTCTTTTGCACTTACTTTGACTAGGGATTTTGTGTTAAGGATCACTGCTCTTGCACAAACTGGAAAATAAATGTTATTCATGAGACTCGCTCAAATATGTTTGTGCGGGAGACTGTAATAGCAAATCTTAATGATCATAGAAAAAACATGGTTTATAGAAAAAAAAACATCTAGTGATAAATAACAGTCCTTTCGATCATTGTGATGGCGAGGATTGAAGGGACAGGTTGATCTCAGTCTGTCCTCTCCACTACAGGCATGTGAGACAAGCTGGTTTGGCTGATAATGTCAAAGCCATCCATTTTCATGCAGTGCCTAAAAACAGCTCTGTGTTCCAAGGCTGGAAGGGTCTGTTTTTCCAATCGAAGTTTATTGTGCAAAGGGGCAACATATGTCAAGAATAATGATTCATGTGCAGCAGAAAAAGAAGAAAAGGCCTAAGCTGAGTATATAGCCTGATGCATAAATATGCACATGCTAAGAACAGAGCCTGACTCCTTAGCTGCTCTTTCATGTGACTAAAGAGAGCAAAGGATGTCAAAATTGCAAAGGGCAGCAGCTGTTTTCTTCACTTTTCACTGAAAATATCTGATTAGCTCCTCTCTGAGTTTTCCACCTATACTTCTTAAGCAAATGTGAAGACTAAAACTAGATTAGTTACGGCTAGAATGCATTCATATGAGTTCACGTATAGCATTTTTATGAGAAATCCGTCTAAAAGAACACAAGTTTCTCACTGGTTAAATTTGGTTGTTTGTTACATGTTTCTGGACATCAAACCTTGCACAAACTTGCAAATGTGTGTAAATGGCATTAAAGAGGATTTTAAGAAGCTGTGAGCATACGGTAAAGGGAAGTAGATTTAAATAATCCTTTTGCCCTATATTTATTTAATCTGGATATTAGTGTGTGCATGAAAATGAAATGCATGCATGTCTTTCTGCAAAAGGCTCCCTCAGAGTAGTTTAAAACCCAAAGGTTAGGACTTGTATATTGACTAAAGGTGTTTATTAATGTTTAGGGTGAATATTTGAAAGCAATGAACCGTGATAACAATTTTAACACCTACTGATGAGCTTTACAAATGCAACAAAAACTTCTGACATAATTTATGAGGAGATCAATTTTTAGAATGATGTGTGCAACCCAAACCCTTCCATCCTAAACAAATGGATTAGAGCCTTTAGAAAAGTCACATTTTTGTTTTCTTATTTTCAGCTCACAACAATAAAGCAAAACTCAAGATTTATTTATTTTTTTTCTCAGAGACACAATTTGTAATCACTTATAGTGATTCTTCAAGGACTCGAGAAAAGCCTGCAGCACATCAGGACACTGATTTCCCTTTTAGAAAATCAATTTCACCTGAAGTCCAACTGAAGATATGCTTCTCACCTGTATCCATTCTGTGTGTCGATGCATGTTCCTCCATTGTGGCAAGGGTTAGTGGGGTAGGTGGAGCAGGGTTGGTGGGTCATTTCTCTGGCAGCACAGCCGCACACAGCCGAGGACGTCACTTTCACTGAGACCAGGGACAGAGCACCAGAGTCTATCAAGGTGGGTGAGTCACTGATGTTTAACTGTGTGTAGCAGCCGCCGGATGTCTTGCAGTCTGCATGCACGCACTCATCTACCTGCACCTGGCTCACACTCGCACGAAGGAGCGGCTGCAGCTGCAAAGTAAAAAAAAAAAAAAAAAAAAAAGGGAGACAAAGAATTAAAGGACAATCATTTCAGGAGAAGATAGCAGGGATCTGTAATTCCAATTTTAGTGTCATGTAGGAGAGTGATAGACTGCATTTCTAAGAGCAAAATACATTTCACACAAAATTCAAAAGAGGAAGACAAGGAATTCAGTATACGTACAGTAATAGTTAAATGGCAGTACATTTACATTTATGTGGACTGAAAAGATGGAAGAAAGTGAGTTACAGATAGACAGACACTGATAATAACTGAGCAGAACACAAACAGACATGGCAGGGTCAGGCAATAAACTGACAGAAAATTGGTGGAAGAATAAAAGGCCAGATAAAAAGCCCCGTTATCTCGTTCCCGCTAGCTCGCAGGTTTATCACTTGATGTATGAACACTGATCTCTATCGGTCTGACAGGATGGTATACATACCTCCCTTTTATGTGTCGCGAGGACACTGTGCAGTTTCTCTGGCCGCAAGTAGCCATTATCAGTTAGCACATAGAAATGGACGTCCATGGTTTTCTCCTCTTTGTCGGATATACTGAAAATGTTGATACTTCCTGGTCTGATGGACAGGGTTTCAGACAGGAAGTCCCAAAATGCCTCCAGCCGACTTTTCCCTTCAACGCTGGAGTCGATAAACTCTCTCGCTGTAATGCCTTGAGGAGACAAAGAGATTGGAGGCTCATGACATAAGAAGTACCGACTCGTCAATGACAACTGCAGAGTTGATCAAAGTCTGTGAAGTTCCTGATTCCATTAGCACAAGAGGTAGCCTAACATCCCCCGCTATTGATTCGTTTCCTCCCAGAGTCGACACGAGATGAATAAGTCTGCATGCAGCCCTGTAAGAATCGCCGGTTTCCTCTTTGACACAAAGTTACTGTCCTGACAAACTGTCTTTTACAAAATATTTTAATGACAGGAAAAATCGATCACATTTGGGGTGCAACCTCCCAGTGATATCTGGAAAACGTAAGCAGTCATCTTTAATCTCTGAAATATGATAACAGCTCGAAGTCAGAGGCATCCATTACAGTCTTAGACTCCATTCACTGAATAGCTTTTTAAATGTCAAGGACTTTACCTGACACTTCTAAATTGACCTTTATAACTCTGATTTGATCTTGGAGACTGTCAGAAAAATGAATACGCTAACATAAACTTCAGTGTGTGGAAGAATACCAAGAAGGAAAAGGAGGAGAAGACTGTTCTGAACAAGCATTTTGAATGGTTGCTTTACAATCCTTAGCAATGTTAAACAATGCCTGTTTGAAAAAAAAACTTCTGACAGCCTGTTATTTAGGTGTTAACTAGATTGACAACTTGATAATCATTAAATGAAAAGTACCAATTTATTCATGCATGTGAAAGATGCTGTCATTTTCAACATCAGTGTCAAAACAGGATTTACCAGAGTCAACAAAAAGCTGTCTTTCTTTGTTTTCTTGAAGATGAAGGCTTTTCTATTCAGGTGTTTTTACCTATACAGTATTTCCTGGGTCATGTAGTAACATAAGAGATTAAATGAAATACAGCTTCCATCCACCTGCTGCGCTTTAACTACAGACAGTTTCAAAATCAACACCACATTTCTGCATCCAGGCAGGCCACTGCTTCTGCAAACGTTACCTGTCAAACGCAGCGAGGCGGACGACAGAATGGCCTTTTCGTCCAATTCCCTGACATGAACCCTGACTCCTGAGATCACATCAGGCCACACCCCATCAGATACACCTACTCTCAGCCAGTAGCTGCCAGACGGAGTGTTCTGTCGAAGAGACAGAACCCCCGAGCTCTGATTCAGACTGAAGTATCTGAGAGAAGCAAAAGCAACGTTAGGTATGAGATTATGTCAGTGCAAGATCATAGAAAAAAAAGGACTAGTGTGTTTTTTTGTGTGTTATGTCAGTATGCCCCACCTTATTCAGAAAAACACAAGTAGAAATGTGATCAATTATACTTGGGTTTACTACAGCAAACATTAAATGTAAATAATTAAAACACAAATAAAAGAAACAGACAAAACTGACCAAGATGAAAAAAAAAAAAAAAAGAAAAACTGCAATTCTTTGGCTCCAAAAGCTTCTAAAGAAGCTTAATAGTTGTCATAGTAACTGTCAAAAGTTGCTGTGCGAATATAACAAATATGCAATTGGTATTTCTAATCTGATTTTGAAAATGTGACTAGTGAATAGCAACACAAGGTCCCTGGTGTAGTCAGAGTGTGATCGTATAAGTTGTTTTATCTCTGGAACGTCCTGCAGGCCTATCGAGACTTCTTAGTTTGATTGAATTCGATTGTAGTTTCCAGAATGATAATCACTGAAGATGACGATGATTAAAGTCATAATGGAAACTGTGGGACATATTAGTGGCCAAGGAAATGCAACTTGGGAGAACTACTGGTTATGCATGTTTGAAACCAAATTATATTTAAAGAGGTTTTGCCGGTGAAATACAAGCTCAGTTCTGAGCCGACATCTTTCACTTTCAAATATATATTTTCTGTGATTTTGAAGCTTTATTCTTTTAGCATTGCTGGATATTTATAGAGCAGCACGTTTTCGGACAAGGAAATCTATGCATTTAGCTGGAATCCCTTACTTGGCAGCGCTTGCCTCCAGACTGTAGGTCTTGTTGTCCCAGTCATCTGGATCTGGGGCATACACCTTCCCTAGTGCTGCATTTCCTATCCTTCCTGTTCAAGGTAAACACACACACACACACACACACACACACATACGCACATTGATTCAGTCTGGACAAAATCTGCTGATGCCAACACTTATCTTTTCGTCCCTCCCTTCTCCTTATCTTGCATTCTTGTGTTCTGTTCTACTTATTATGCTCATAACTGTGAAGTCCCACTGCTGGAATGAATAGACTCTTGGTGCTCCACTTCAGAGAGCGTGGGGCTTAAGGAAGTGAGGCTATCTCACTATGGATTATGTTATTATCGACCTGCAGTGCCAGAGCACTGCAGCTGGGTAAACAATGGCAGCCTGAATGAGTCACGGCACTCTTGTTTCCAACATTTACCAAAACTGCCATATAGCTGTGTGTAGCATCAAAACACTAACAAGCCACTACACCTAACCAACTTAGCTGGAGGGGAAAACAAACTCAGACAAAAGAAGAATGATGATCCTGCAATAAAATGATATTCTTACTAGCTTCAGGCATAGGGAAGGAAAGAATGTGCTCAGGGCTTGAGAAGAAATTTCACATTACCATAACAAAACACAGTCAAAGTCTAAACGTAAAAGAGCCATCATGAATTCCAAACCACATTGAGTAGGTACAGCACTGATAACTTTTCCCTTCAGCTGTAACCTAAGTTTCCCCCTCTTCAGTCAAGCTTTGCCTGCAGTGTGAATCTCTGTAGCAAAAACAAGGAGCAAGGAATGAAAAATGGGTGAGCAAGCAACTCACCCTTGTGGCTATGAACATAGACATCTTTCTCTCCTGCCTGATGGGCGTTATCATTATAATCGCCAATAGTGATGGTGAGGGTGTTTGTTGCTGTCATTGGCGGAACACCACTGTCAATCATTATCACTGGCAAGTAAACCTCGCTCTGCCTTTCCCTGTCAAATCTGCGCAGGGTGGTGAGTGTGCCAGATCCATTCCCATGATCTTGTAGGTGGAAGTCAGCGGAGAAAACTGAAGGCAGAGATAGAATAAAAGGAGGCCCGTGCTCTGGGGAGTCTCTGTCCACAACATGAAGTAGAGTTGAGCTCCTGTTAAGCCAGACCACTTGAGGTGCTGGATTGTTCTCCCACAGCACAGGCGTGTAGACTGTCTCCAGCTCTGGACCGTTATCATTCATGTCTAGCAGTGGCAAGTGGACCGTAACGCTGCCAGTCAGCGCTGGTGTACCACGGTCTGTCGCCATGACAACCAGCTCATAACCTGCCACTGTCTCCCTATCCAGTGGCTTGGTGACAGTGACAACACCGGTACGGCTGACTGTAAAGTGTCCAAACGGGTCTGAATTAGAAACGATGCTGTAAAAAATGCCCCCATTCAGACCTGAGTCAGCGTCAGTGGCCTCCACCTGAATGATGCTGGTTCCTACAGTTATGTCCTCAGGCAAAGGAGAGAGCAAGTGGGAGTTTGGGATAAACACGGGGGCATTATCATTTTCATCCTCCACCAGAATCAAACAGTGGATAACACTGGAATAGTCTGAGTCTTCTACCATGATGGTGAGGTTAAACTGTCGCTCCTCTGGCTGCTCAAAGTCCAGCTTTTTCTTCAGTCTCAAAGTGCCTTTTTGCTCCATTCGGTTACTAACCATGTAGAATTGTTGCTCTGAATCTCCTGCCACCACACTGAACGCCAGCTGTCCATACGTGCCATCATCAGGATCCACAGCACTCAGCTCCAGAAGCGAAGTATCCTCATGTGTGCTCTCAGGAACGTGAACGCCACACCAATCCTCTTTAAACTTTGGTACATGATCATTGATGTCTGTTACAACAACAGTGACAGTGGCTGTGCCTGCCATACCCCCACCATCCCTGGCTTCAACTATCACATGGTGGTTGTCTGCACGTTCTCGGTCCAAACCCTCTGCTGTCACAGATATGGTGCCAGTGCTGGAATCAATGATGAAAAGTTCTGCATCGTTTGAATTGCGTGCATTCCCTGTAATCCGATACGTGAGGATGGCGTTTTGACCTACAGCTGCATCGTCGAGATCAACCGCTGTCATTTCCATGACAATTGTTCCAGGAGGTGAATTCTCAGCCACGTTACTATGGCAATTATCAGGTGCACACAAGAAGGTAGGTGCATTGTCATTGATGTCCCACACATTGATAATAACATCCGTAAAACCAGTAAGTCCGTCGCCTTCTTCATCCGTCGCCATGACAACAAAGCGCCACACGGCCCGTTCTTCTCGGTCCATGGTGCGCTGAGCGTACATCTCCCCTGTGATGTCGTTGATCATGAAATGTGACTCAGCACCTTGGCCATGAATGGAATAGCGTATGGCACCCTGATCTGCATCTTTGTCCGGGTCAGTGGCCGTCACCTGCACAGAAAAAGACAAGTGTCTGAGAAAATGTCCATGCTTTTGCTCATTCAACTGCAAATTAATGCTGCTCCTTCTTCTCTTTTCAACTATCATCTAAGTTGCTTTGGACGTTTTGTTTTAGACAGCCCATTTAAGTTTTTTCACTTTTTCTGACCAGTTTAATTAAAGTGCTGAGCTCTGATCAGGCAGGTTTTCATGCGTCTGGTCTGAGAGTGGATGTGGCAGACTTACTGCAGAATTTCCCCACACAAGAGTCATCTCTGCTGCTGCTGTAACTTAAAGCAAATTAAATTGTATGTCAAGCTAGGGTAAAACACCAACAGTAGATGTACTGAAATAATATGCCAGAATGGGAAATTGTAATAATTACTCAACTGCCACATGAACCTACACTGAGGGCAAAGTTTAGAAGGGTGCTCATTAGAAAAAGGGACAGTAATTGCAGATATATGGATTATTCTAATTACTAAAAACTACACAATGTAAACATTTTATTGCAGAAAGGCTTTCAGCTCTCACCTGTAACACAAACACAGGTGATCCATCAAGCTCCTCTGTGACTGATCCATAGTACTCAGTCATGGAAAACACAGGTGCCTCGTCATTCTTATTGACAACATTGACTACAACAGCAGCGTAGTCCTCCCACTTGCCATCTGAAGCTAGAACCAGGAGCTTATACCTTTTTTGCTTCTCATAGTCAAGTGACTGTGCAATAAAGATTGTTCCAACTTCTGGTTCAATGTCAAAGGCGCCACCTTTGTTGCCAGACGTTATCTGGTAACGCAGCTTGGCATTGGCACCTGCGGAAACAATTAGAAAGTGTGTAATGGCAATTTGTTTGCAATCAACATTTTAGAATGTAATTACATCTATAACAAGTTGTTGTTCATGTTTTAATCATCATCATTATTAATAATATCCATTTTCTCTTGTGCACCAAAAAGTGTTTTACCTTTTCTAATCTGCACATTGTAACACTCCTGCAAAAACAGGAAGTGTGCAACCACTAGGGCATTACACCTCATTTCCTTCAAGACTTGCGAAGTAGTAGATTTTCACGTAACTCGTTCTTGTTTTGATTACTTCATTAAATGGAAACGTTGTCTCATCAGCTTTAATCAGATACTAATTAAAGAAAAAGTGCAGAAAAAGTAATGAATGGAAGGCAACATAATGCACTGATAGTGGCCCTGTAGGGAATTAATTTGAGGCTCGGATGAGGTTGGGGGGATGTAGGTTAGTTAAAAGGAAGATGTGTACTTATCTGCTGTGTCTCTATGGAGGCCATCCAATCTAATGCTAGAACATTGGAATGGATCAGATAATCTTCTGGAATGCATAGTATTTGCTTTCAATCATCCTGTTGGGTTAAAGTAGCTTCAATCCCATGTTAATACACTAATCTGTAGTATTAGTACAGTCCTAAATGACAAAGTGCTCCCCATCTCCCACAGGGTTCTGGCATGTTTATAGCAGTCAGACCTTGGGTGGAGTTTCTCTACAAGACAGAATAAGCATGGCTTTTTTTTGGCACTAATGCAAACAGTATTGTAACTCTAATGTTGGGGGGTGGGGGGGGGGTGTTCTTCCACAGCAATTTATCATTAGTGTTATGGGCCAGCCTAAGCTGCACCCCCGCTCTACATAAATGCTTGATTAACGGACCTAAACATTCCTGATGAAAGGATCTTAGGCTGCAGTCTGGAGGATGAGCAACTGCTTTATTGCTTAAATCCCACCCACCTACTGTGTGGGAGCATGTCACTCTTTTTGGAACATATGTGCTGCAGTGCATTACCAAGCACTTAAATGACTACTAAATCTAGTACACCGCTTGATTTCAGCAACATGGTATTCTCAGAGCACAGACCAGATTGGAAAACTCTCGCCCCAGGGTGACTTTATGCGCACTGCTACGAATGAAGACCATCCTGTAAAAATGTTTCCTCTTTGGCAGGCAATTCACTGATATACAGCCAAAATAAGTTTAATATTAAAAAAAAGTGAGAGTAAATATAAAATAAAGTTTCAAATCTTTCTAAAACTTTACTTTCATGTTGGCAACTTTGACTTTTTGTTCTAGGGAACCGCATCAGTAAAAATGTTGTTGGAACACCATCACTCTGCTGCTTCACCAAGCGTACCTTCATCCTCGTCATTAGCACCAACAGTGACAATGACCAAGCCCACATCTGCATTCTCGTCGACGTGGACTTCATACAGCCTCTGAGCAAAGACAGGTTTGTTGTCGTTGACGTCGCTGATGAAAACCCTCACATATGCTGTGTCTGCAAGGAGGACAAAACAGCATATTAAACTGAAGTTGCTCATCAACACTCAGGAACCCACAGTTTAGTTTGTGCTGTATGTGTTATTCTCATTGCTGTTGTTTAGAAAAATTAACTTGCTAAGGAGAACCAGGCACTTAATTTAGCATAACTTGATCCGTCTTATGCTAAGGGGCATGTATAGATTTATTTTTCACTTAAATCCATTGTCTTGTCTGTAGTGAAAAATAAAAATAAAGCTAAATAATCCTTTTCAATGCATATCTTTTTTTTCCCCATGAAAAGATACAGAGCCTTTCCACTGGGAAGATTAAAAATTCATAGGATGACAAGTGTTTGTGTCTTATCTGGGCCCTCTTCATTACAACTTTTATTTCTTTCGTTAGAAAGTGTAAATTATATACTCTAAGAGCACATTGGTGACAAGTTAATTTGGAGCAGAGGCAGTAAGAGATGATGATGGTAGAGTGTGGCTTTTTTAGTTTTCTTCTTCTTGGCTTGTTTTTAGTTTCTCCATTTCTCTCCTTTTGTTGTTTCCCAAGGGTGACAGAGAGAGACAGGTAATGTTTGCAGTGCAGACGAGCCCTTCTGGATGTGGAAGATATGTACACACAGCTAAGACTCATTGTAAATGCTAAGCAGCCCTGGCAACCCCGGCGAGAAGGCTTTACTGCTCCAAAACATCACCTGCTACACCTAATACAGCTTCCCAAATACAGTCAAAAGACCCACTTCTGAATACAAATGCCATATTTCATCACACCACACACAGACTGAGGTTTTCTCACTGCCAAAATGCCAGACGCAATATACTGTAAACAAACAGAGGCTGAACAGGTTAAATATCGATCAGTGGAAATTAATACGAGTACAAAAAGGGACCGCAACAGAAAATTCAGGGAATGCCAATAACCCTCCGAGCTGTTTTCACATGTAAAAGAGTCTCTTTGGCCATGGCAGTAGAATAAATCGAATTACAATTCCCTTTTTTCAAAGCCAATCCTAATGTGAGATTGTAATTCAATATATTTAAAACTCAGGGCACAAAAGCAACACCCCTCATGGCTCAGTGTTAGTTTCAGCATTTCCTTCCATAGGGAGTTTTGGCAATGCAGTAGTTTTAACATGAATGAACATTACACCAAAGCAGAGGTCCACTGAAAGCTCTACTATTTTGAATTTAGCAGATAATAATTCATAGATAATATTTTTATTCATCTTTCTGTCAGTGTTTCTCTATTTCTCTGTCTGTCTGTTAAAGACCATCATTAAGACAATTTGCACGAGTCATGTTTTAATCTTTCTTTAAAAATATCCATTTTTAGCCGTTTGTTTTGTCTTAATGATGTTTGTTGGAAATGAATGTATGGAGCAGTAGGTTCCAAACGAATAGCCGCTATTAAAAAAAGCCAGACTCTGACAAATTATTTGACTATTTAAAAAGACAACGAAGTGCACTCTGGTGGTGTTGCAACAAACTTTAAACGAGGAAATGTCGAACTGACCGCTTGACATTTCCACACTTTATGCAAATTAAGAACATATTGTACACATACCGTCCACCAACTCCAGACAAAGCTTAAAAAATTATATAGTCTGTCACCGTCAATATAAAACTCAAAGATTCAGCTACAGTGTGCTAAGTTTTTATATAAATGTATTCAAATATCCTCTTTTTGCTGAGTTTGTTCTCAAAGTAAGATAAATTTATTTAACAGCAACATGTTTTACTTTTTTGTTTTGTTTTTATTTCAGTTAAATGTGTTTGTCTAGCAAAGGAGACCTCATATTGGTATTTTGTTTCAGGGAAGAAGGCCATGTTCAAAACATCTATCATGACGATGCCTGGTGGCACCTCTGAAATGCACTAAGCGTCTTAGGAAGAGTTGCGACTGCTCATGTATCAAATGCCCCTTTGAGCATGCATAAATGCTTTAGTGAAAGAAAATCCATTGATTTATTTAAATTGTCACTTAAAAAAAAGTCAAATAAAATATTACACAATGTACATTTAAACACTTATCAGTCCTTGACCAAATGTACATCACCCGCTGCCTTTCATGCAAGAGTTTTAGACTGAGACAATCTTTTACTAAGAATTAGCTTTAAAGAACTTTTGGTTGGACCTTGAAAATAATGTTATTCACAATTGCACACAATATGTTGAAAAGTCTAAATACTGTGTGGGTGAAAATTATCAGCAACGATCACACCAAATTTGAGCCTAACAGCTGTAAATTTGACTGACGTTTAGCCATATTTCTGTTAGCTTACACTGACTGTGGCAGCCACCTTTAATTGGCTTATGCAAAATCTGTAAAATTCACTGAGTTGTAGATACAGGTAGTCCTCGACTTACGTTCGAGTTCCGTTCCTACGGGCTGAACTTAACTCGAATTGAACTTAAGTCGG
>JARVGQ010000002.1:18826480-18837682 GCA_031762355.1 Hypsolebias martinsi | reverse complement strand
TTTAAGACCCTGTGGACTCCTCCCGCTCTCTGGCGTCCATCTTGTTGTGGGGAAGGGGGGCAGGGAGCGGTAAGTTGAGGGAAGTTGTTGTCGGGTGAAAAGTGTTAGCTGTAGCCTTAGCAGCTCTGTTTGTTACGGCGGAGGAATACTACAGCTGCGGTCGGACGCACGAGCTGCGAACACTCTGTGAACACTCTGGAAGTGTCAGAGCTCCAGCTAGCAGGAGGCCACGTTCGGATGGAGCAGGTCCGAGCAGAAGAGCCTGCGGTCGGACACACGGTACGCAGTGCAGCGGCGGAGGAAAACTGTACTGTACGCCGCTCTGGATTTGTAACTTTGTCTTTTTAACTACTAATTGTTCAAAAACAGTTTTTTTTATGACTTGTTGAGGCCAAAAATGTGTTCGCTGTAGAGAAATGATGAGTGCTGTCCTGCAAAACAGAGCTCCAGACTGTATATCTGTTCAAACCACGAAATTAGATCGTAAACAGTTTTATTTTAAATTAGTTAAAAGGAAATTAGGCAAAACTCCAGTTGTCAATTTTAGAGATTTTTGTGATTTTTATGAAGTAAAACAGGTTCTCCTTGTTTAAAATCTCTTAAAGGAATTAAAAAATGCAACAAAATCTTCAGATATTGGAGATTAAAGGTTAAAGCCTGACTCCTTGGAAACTAAATGTAAAGACTATGTTTGGACTGAGATTGTTCATAATTCATGACTCAGCATTTTTTTTTTTAGCATTTTACTGTAAAAATCGCAGCTATTAAAAAAGGATTGTTCAGTCTTTTGCATTTAATTAAAAATCTTTTTTTTTTTAATCTGCAAAATAACAATTCTGGTAAACGTCTGCAGTCTCCTAACGTGCTTTGTTGGTGTTCTTCCGTTTATCTGTCCATGACAAATAAAGTTTTTGTCTAAATCCCAATAAATGTGACCTAAACTTTCCAGAACACACGTCACAATCCAACAGAACAAGCCGGCTCGGTGTTGATAAGCAGAAAGGTTCCTGTTGAATCCACACTGTTCTTACACCTGGAAATAAAACCCTGCGAGCGGCACGACGCGAAGAGATCAGACTCAGAGAGTTAGAGTTTCTTTATTTGTCATACACACCACGTGTGGTACATGTGGTGGGACGAAATTATGTACACAGGGTCCCAGTTACATCCAACACAAATATAAAATGTAAAAGAAAAACAGTAATAAGATATGAACTAAGAAAAGCATCAATAAAAATACACTAAACACTAATAGCATAAAAACAATATGCTGAACAGCAGCACGAACATGAGTCTGAGTGAGCACAGCAACATGAAACAGATCAGCAGCAACATGGAACAGATCAGCAGCAACATGATGTGACACTGATTAGTCTAGTTAGATATTCATGAGTCTAACAGCTTCAGGGTAGAAGCTGTTCCTCAGTCTAATGGTTCTACACTTAATGCTCCTTAACCTCCTTCCTGAGGGGATCGGGGCAAAACGTGTGTGTGCTGGGTGAGTGGGGCCCTTCATGATGCAGGTGGCCCTCTTCCTGCATCTGGAGGTGTAGATGTATGTGATGGTGGGGATGCTGAGTTCTCTGTATTTGGCCCATCACACCTGGGATGAAACCAGGTGGGGCAGTGGGCAGCTATGTAGGCACCGGGGGAGCAATTAGGGATTCAGTGTCTTGCTCAGAGACTCCACGACATGTAGGAATGGCTGGGGATCAAACCTGGGACTTTCAGGTCCCAGGTCGGCTGCCCTGCCTCTACCCCATCTCGGCCCCCATTGCCACTTCAAATTATTACAGAAAACTGAATAGAATCATAACAGTCATACCAAGTAACAGGGCTTGATTTGTAAACCAATCAATGCCGGAACACAATAGTGGGCCAGCTGGTGAGAAGGGGTGGTGGGTGGGAAGGTCTTGGGGTCCTCTCACAGAAAATTTTGAATAAAGTACAGTAAATGCAATTTTCTTCATTTTGGTGTACAAGTTTTTAAACAGGCTGTTAAGCATCTACATGCTTTAAAATTTTCTTTTTTTCTTTTTTATCAGCCTCCCAAGCACCAGCTTGCGAATCCCCATGGGTCCAGGGACCCCAGTTTGAGAATTACTGATTTAGTCAATAAGCGAAAAATATCAGTTGTGAAACATAGATGCTGTTGCAACTTTACCAGGAACATAAGTTAATTTGTGCATCAACACATTTGCACAGTTTAAAAAGGTTAATACTTAAGACGCATTGGACATGTGTCCACTGTCTTCCTGTCCAACTGAGATGAGCTCATTCCTGAAGAACCCGAAAACTGTTCTGCTCAGCTTGAGTAGTCTTCAGTTTAATGCCCCTTTTTGAATGCAGCATCAGACTGTGTTAAATTATAATCTCAAATCCACGTGATTTATGTTGTCACTGTGGCATTATGTTTCTCATGCAGCGCCACCTGAGAGCTGCACACACCCAACAGTGCTTTCTAATCTTGCTCTTTATGCACTATGATTTCCCCAGACTGTCAAAATCCCAATTCCATGCTATTTCACATTGAGGAACATATTTTTAATTGATCATTGATTCTCTGACAAACCTGATACAAAGTTTAAGCCTGCTTGCTCAGAAAGTCTAAGCCTTTGGTCAAATTTCCTCCCATTTGACCAATTCTAACACTCTCAAGTGACACCAATTACTCTGCTGGCAGTAGAATCACCCACAGTAGTGTTACTCTTGAAGTATTAAAACGTTTATATCTGTTTGGTCTTACTCATAACTTAGCCCTCACTTCCTGGAGTCTGTGACTGGCATAAACTTTAAGAAATACTGACTTTAAATTCAATAAATCAGATCTCTGCATGTGATTACAGCTGGTTGGGTACCGTAATTGTAACTGATTACATATTTATGTTTGTGTTGCATTTAAATAAACACTTCTACTTTTTTATTTTTATTTTTTTTTTTTGTGAAAATGTCAGGCCATCATCCAAAAATAAGAAAACATTTATTTTATTTTATTTTCTATGAGGGCAGCATTTGCTTAAGTGGAGTTCAAACATTAGCGTTGTAGCAGTAGCTGTGATGAAAGTTGAATATTCACTGTGCGCTACAATAAGAACTTTATAAATAGATTTGTATGTTTAAAATGTTTAAATTATTCTAGTTTTTGAACATTTGAGTGCAGGTGCCAGATAAAAAAAAGTGATTTAGCCAATTCAATAACTCTTTAATTCTTCAATAAACTGGTGCAACTTCATACAATTTACTATGAAAATAAACATTTCAGGGCGAAAATGGCTCAAATAGAAACATGCATGAGCCTTTAAACAGTTTTTAATTTATCATTCAGGTCACAGAATTACTGTATTTTTCAGACTATAACGTGCACTTAAAACCCTTTAATTTTCTTACAAATTGACAGTGAGCCTTATAATCAGGTGCACCTTGGGTGTTTATGCTGATTGTGCTTACTGACCTCAAACCAATTTCATGTGGATATTGTAATTGAGATGAATAGAGTTTGACTTATCTGACTGTTTTGTTTCACTCAATGCACCTTATAATCCGGTGCGCCTTATAGTCCAAAAAAATACGGTGCTCATTTTCTTAAATCAGTTAAAAATAAAGTTATAGTTGACTTAAACTGTGTTAAAATTTTACAGAAAATATACATCTACAAGTCATTTGAGTGTTTGAGAGTGCATGTATAAATTTAGCAATGTGAAACACTGTTTTATTCAAACTAGGAGAGGAAATAGAATGGATAATTCTTTATACAAACACATAATTTCATTTCATTCTATCCACCGAAACATTGTGTATTTGTACCACTCTGGTAGTAATAATGAAAAAAATCTAAATAATAATTCAGCTGTCACCTTCAGTCATTATATGCATTATACTTTCAGTACAAATATCAAGTTAGTGTGCTAAAAGGGATCTCCTTTCATTTCAAACTTACATTTACTATTTCTGGGACGGCTCAATTAGTATTTGTGAACAACTCTTGCAAACCTCAAAACCACAGAACAAAGATTGCAATTTGTGCTTTTCACTGTGGACCCAGGAGCTGCTCCTTTTAAAACTAAATGAATGTCTGCCCGGCTTTGGCAACAAAGGTTCAAGATGAAATTTGCAGTAATAGTTTTTTATCTCACTCGGAACATATTCATGAAGTGCTCTGGATTCAGTCACGCCAACCTTTTCCTTTCTGAGCTGTAGCTACTGTAACAGTAACACATAAAGAAAATCTGCCTTTGTTTAGTGGCCTATGTCACCCGCATTCCTAGACTGGGAACTGCGGCTTTATGTTTAAGTGTGTGAAATTCTAATTCTGATAAAACTATAATCAAGCACTGCTGAGAAAGTCAAAACAGAGCGTTGTCTCAGTTAAGCCTCAATGTTCAACTTTTAATGAAATGATTTTATAATTTATCAACAGCACAAAGATTGTGGGATGATTCAAATAGCTTCTGAAATACTCCTAAATAATGCAGCGCCACTGGTTGGTGAGGTTTTTGGGCTTAAATCTTTAAAATTTGCATGACGCTGTGGCTCAGTTGGTAGAGCTGTCTCTCTCAGCGAGAAGGTCACCGGATCGAATCCCAGCTGGGGACCCTTCAGGGTGGTTTGTGCTCTCTGTGCAGCTGGAAATGTGCACCGGTGACCCCCGCACACCGAAAAGAAAGAAGCGCATAAAGATAATGGATGATGGTGGTAGTGGTGAATTCATAAAGTCATCAGTGTCCTGGGCTTCTGATACTATTGCACTGAAAAGTATGATAAATAATAAACAACCACACACTCCAAAAGTAAGAGCGTACCAAAAAAACAACAGTTTGAATACCTGAAGAACAAAGAACGAGAAGAGTGGTGATAGGCCATAAAAAGTCTACAATATACTTATAAAAAATTTAAACAGAATGTGTTGCATCACTGACCCGACAGAGTTGTGGTCACACGTTAGTCGACAAACAATATGGAGGGAAGGGCAGTATCACAGCCTTTATACTGAAAATACTAATATATAAGTAAAATAAATGCTGTCAGATTCACTGTCATAAAGTAAGATGATTGCAAAAGAAAATTAAAGTCATAACATTACTTGAAGGAATGTATTTCTCCCACTGCCTTTCATGCCAGAGATTTAAACAAAAAGTCTCTCACACCAAAAAAAGTTGGAGTTACACTATTTACCGTAGCTCAGGGGTGGCCAGACTTTTTCATCATGCGAGCTACTTTTAAAATGACCAAGTCAATATGATCTACCTACTATAAGGTCCTATTTAACATCCTCTGGAAATGTTAGTGTTTTATCAATGTTTATTTGGGGAAGTAAACAAAAAAAAGAGTAGGTTTACACACAAAAATCTGTATTTTCCATGTGTTGGGTTGCCAGATAAGAAATTATGAACCATAGTATTGTCACTTTAAGCTGTTACTATTTTGAGCTAAACTGTCACATGTGCTGAGTAAAGAAATTCTAAGATGAGGTGTGTGTTGTGTTTGTTGAAAATGTGCACAGAAAAGGAGGGGTAATTAAGACATTTTAAATTTATTTGGCAACCCTGATGCCGACTCAGCTGCATTCATTGTGCATGCAGCGTCTGCTTGATCTAAGCTTCGTCCAAACTGATGAATACACCAGCCTCGCTTTGGAACTGGATTTTATTTTTATTTTTTTTCTCCCACATGCTGAAAAAGGATGAGTAGCACACAAAAAAAATAAAAAATAAAAAAAATTCAAAAATTCAAAATTAAAACACTCTGCTCTCGGTCATTCATTATAACTGTTGTTAGTGCTGAAAAACTTTTGACTGCAGCCACCTGTAGTGTACATGTGTGACTTCACACATGGAGAATTTCATGGGGTAAATATGGATAAATATAAATATTTCCTCTGAAAATGTTCCACTCTGAGACCTGGTTTGAGAAAATGAGCGCTGTGACTGCCCTTGTATGTCAAGAATCAAGTGACACATTTCATAGTGAGGATGGATGATAGGCTGGCATATATATATTTTTTAATACCATGAGCTCTACCCGTAATGCCTTTGCGATTGACTCATAGATTGCGATCGATGTATTGGACACCCCTGGTATAGCTGTTTTGGTTAAACACTGCAAATGATAAAATGCCCAATCTCAAGCAATATGATGCGAACTTGTGAGATGTGTACTCATAGAATGAGTTGAGAATGAGTCTCCATTACTAGAACACCAAGTTCTAGTTCAACATTTGTAAAATTGACTGTATTATAGTTAATTTCATGTGCTAAAGTATGACATCTATGACATCTATCTTGATTTGGGTTAACATGTTGTACATTCAGTGATTGTGTTTAGAGAGCTTCTCTAAACATTAACCTGTGATACTTGAGATATTTCGCCAACAGGCAGTCGATTTCAAAGGTTGAAGCAAAGCTGTTCAATGTACAGGGCTTAAAGTGTGTGGAAGGGGTGACTATCAGCAACTACCACTCCATTTTAGCTGAATAACTGTAAAGGTGTTTGTAGCAGCCATCCTGATTTGGGTTGACTGCACAATGTTCACATGTCAAACTCAAGAGCTGCAAGCCAAATCTGGTCCCTCATGATGATTAAAGAAAAAACATATTTTAGTATGTACTTCTCTTGCCAGCTGGCTAACTTTGAAGCCAGAAAGATGGTTAGATAATTCTGTCATTATTAATTCTGATGTGGAAAGAGTAACAGAACGTCGTGCGACAGATCAAACTCTTGTTCATGAACCTGCAACCAAGAAAAGACAGCAGGTATGTGACTCAAGTGAATGCATCAGCTGAAAGCGGCCCGTGGAGCAGATGACGTTTTTAAATTTTGACTCCTTTTGGTAACCGAGTTTGACACCCTTAAATCTCTCAGTCATCCAGGACATAGTAAATGTAATAAACCAGAGGTGGAGATGTTGGGTTGACTTCAAAAGTTGATCACTTGACGTATATTCAGTGATTAATTTCTTGGAGTTTCATCAAAACCCAATGAGTTTTTCGTGAGATCTTTGGTCATCAGGCAGACATAATCAACTCAAATAGATAATAGTAGGGGTTTGTAAGGTTATTTAGTTATTTAAATGTTGCTAACACTGCGAGCACACAGGCACAGACAGGGACAAAAGCATTATCACATTGGCTGCAGGTGATAATAGTGAAATACAAAACACCAAAACAGAGTAATCTGAAAGAGGAAAGACTGCTGTGTGTAACAACAGGCTTTTGGAAAATGTGAGCCATGTATTGTAGTAGCCATCGTCTACTGGCTAGAGGGTCATTATGCTATTTTAAATTATAGTCTTTTGTAACAGAATTGTATAGCAGCAATCAAATATAACCAGAGGAATTTTAGAATGTTAAAAGGCATCATAAATCTTTGTTTAGCTCAAATCTGTTTTCTTCCATCTTTTTTCTTTGTGGTATTCCCCACATGCAGCACCTCTGGGAGCAGGAAAAATGCAGATTGGTAGTTGCAGATGGAGGCACTTTGATGTGGCTTGTTCATTAACTTTGTTGACACAGACCCACGGGCTACAGTCTGGTGCTACCGGAGAGTGTGTGTGTGTGTGTGTGTGTGTGTTTGCTCTGACTGACAAAGAGTCTGTTAATAACTGCTGACTAACCTGAGATATGGGTTGGTTAACATAGACCCATCCAGTGACAGGGTTGACCCGAAGGTACTCGGGCTGCTCCAGCGACATGGAGTAAGTGATGGCAGCATTAGTGCCGAAGTCGTCATCATGAGCCGCCACACGGAGGAAACTGGTACCAACCAAAGTGTCTTCTCTCAGGAAGTCTACAGAGGATAAAATGAGTTATTTACTTCATTAAATAGCAAAGGACTCAAGAATGGGGACTTTTTTTGGGTACATATTTGGTAAAATATCTCTTTTACAGTCTGACAATCTGGATCTCTTTCAGAGGAGCATAATAACCCTTATATTTCTCTAGTTTTCTCTAAGGCTCAAAATTGTACAATAGACCTCTTCACAGATGAATGTGTTATTATAACAATGGTGGACATTTGGGCTGCAAGTAGTTTTTCTTTGGGTCATTGTGACATAACCACTGATAATCATAAAACCATTGTTACATTTGCAATTTTTGATCTCAACAAGGACTAATGTTCTGTTTACTGCTTGGAAAGAGTAGGTATAGTTTTATAAGGCCTAGTGTAGTGTTAAAAAAATAAAAAGCTCAGGTGTAGAATGGGATCAACTTTGGTTTATGTGAAGCTCATGTCAGTGACACAGCCCCTAAATTACCTGAAATAGATTTAAGTATTCAATAATTTATATACAACTATCCACCAAAGTTTAGTCAGTTTCTTTTTTTTTTTTTTTGGTTGAGACGTTTCATCCTTAATCAAAAGGACTTCATCAGTCCAAGGAGCCACGATAAAATAAGTCCCATTAGTGGCTTAATCACATGGCCAACCCATTTTATGGGGATAACATGTTTTCTGGAGTCCGCCCTCTCCCCCCGTCTACTCCTCTGATGCAGCCATAGCCAAAGTGGTTCAAAACATCAAAGTTCATGCTCAATAATCCAGGTAAAAAATCCACCAAAATTAAGTCATGTGATCTGGATGGTTTCTTTTTTCATCCTTCATCCAAAGGACTTCATCAGTCTGAGGAGCCACAACAAACTCAGTCCCCATAAGTGGCTTACTCACATAGTGGGCTGAGTCGATGGGGGAGAGGGCGGACTCCAGAAACCATCTTATCACCACAAATCTGGTTGACCCACTAAGTGAGTAATCCACTTATGGGAGTTTGTTGTAGCTTCTTGGACTGATGAAGTCCTTTGGACGAAGGATGTTTCAACAAAAAAACAAAATCATCCAGATGATCTGACTTAACTTTGGTGGATTTTTTTTTTTTTTACCTGGATTATTGAGCATTAACTTTAATATGTACAACTATGTTTTTAACTTCTGTTTTAGTAAACACAGATGTTTGGGTAAGAAATGCTGAGCAAAAAACAAAGAATACACTTCCTAACTGTAAAACTATAATTGGATAACAAGAGAGCAATTTGAAGTTTTAAATTAAATCAATCAATTAAATCAAACGATGACAGGCTGGAATACCCTTCATATGTAATTTTTTGTTTGTTTACAATTTGGTTTGGTGTAATTGCCTGTGCTTTGCCATCAGTTTTACTTGATAGATAAATATACATACAATACTTACACTCATAGCGCAAATTCTCAAACTTGGGGCTGTTATCATTCTGATCCAGTATCTGGACAGTGAGCTGACAGATACCGATGAGGGGCTCCTCAGCCCAATCAGTGGCCGTTACTGTAATTGAGTACTCTCTTTGACGCTCCCTGTCAAAGCGCCTGGCTGTTACGATCACTCCTGCAAGAAGTCAGAACCATCATCAAGCTTCTTCATAAACCCTCGCCAAACAGAGACACCCATGATTGATTATACATTCATTCATCCATTCAGCAATTTTCCAGATCTCCCAACCAAGCCCATTCATCCATCAATCCATAAATGAAGACAAGTAAACAATTATAATTTTATTCAAAGTAATTTGTGCATTCCTTTGAAGTGCAGTGACTTTGTTAATAAATCTTGAGATGAAGAAGCCAGAGCTTGAAAGAAAATGACTGACACAACAACATATTAAGATTTCAAAACAGCTTCTCTCTTTGCATTTCTCTGTATTTGCAATAATGTTCCTATACTGGATGCTTTTTCGTTTTAATGTATTGCAGTAAAGTTGAAAGGTTTTGCCCTTTATTCTTGTGAATTTCTGGTTTTAGTGTGACCACTGTGAACATTCTATCTCAAATCTATATATCTCCTCTTGTGTAACGTTTTGTATTAAAATGCTTACCAGAAATGTCAACTACCATTAATGTAGAGCCCAGTCCCTCTACAGAAGACCCTGTGTTTTATGTATAATTGAGTCTTATTTTGCCCCTAACAATCTGCGACTTCTCTACCTGAATCTGGATGGATTCTGAAGGCGGGCATGGCGCTGTCTCTGTGCATTAAGCCATATTTGACTTTTCCATTTGCTCCCTCATCTGCATCCACCGCATGCACTTGCAACACAAAAGTCCCCGCCGGCTGGTTCTCTAGCACTGAAGCCTGCTCACGATACTGCTGGCACTGAGATAAAGAAGGGGCACAAAAATGAAAAGACAAATACATACAAGGCATGATTCTTTACATACATTGTCTAAATGTGTTACAATAATGAGAAAACACGGACCAAAGGAAATAAATTCATTAAGTTGAAGGTCAGTACACAGACTGCACAAAGACGTGGAGTACATCAGCGCAATGCAAGAGTTACAGACTCAGTAACCCACATCTATGAAAATGAAAACACTTGCAGTGATTTCTTTTAAAGGGAAAACAGCTATTAGATTTGTTTTAGTAAATAATTCCATCCCTTCCCCCTGATGAATATATGCCCCAGATTAAGAACATCTCGCTGGACTCTTTCATTTTTTGCAGCTAAATAAATATGCAAGCTACTTTTTCAACAAAATGACCACGAAGAGAAAGAACAATAAATCAGTAAAGTGGAGCACGAGTGAGACATAGGTAGGGAGATGGATCAAGAAACACAAGGAGGAGAAATAATGCATAAGTTCACGTAACAGGATGGTGCAGCGTCTCTAACTTTTAGGTAGCTATTCACAAAAATCACGTAATACAAAGCAGCAAGTCAGACCCTGAGGTTGTGAGGTGTGCCTTGATATTTACAAAAGTAGCAAAGCCTTCCCAGACTGCCCTACAGACGTCAGGAGTTTCAGCTCTGCACAACTACAGAGTGTCAAGTCATTCCTCATTAAGAAGGAGGTTCATTAAACAGGTGTGGAATGTTGTGATGATATTGCACTTTTATTCATAAAATAATTGAAATCCCAGCGGAGTGCCTAAAGATAGAGCGGGTGTGCAGGCTAATCGGAACTCCTGGGAAAACAGAGCGAGATAAAGGGCAGGGATATGAGAATGCCAAGAATATAAGATCTGCTGAGGAGAAGGGGAGTTACAAAGAAGAGAGACTGGAGTTCACTGAAAGGATGAAACTGATGAGGAAAAACAGGATGATAATGATCGCTAACATAAAACGCGGTCGTTTTTATCATTCTGCAGTTGGCATATTCATGTAATCTCTGTCTTTCTTTGAAAATGCTCGAGCAGCATGAACAAGAAGTAACAAGGAACAACGCCTGTGGAAGGTG
>JARVGQ010000002.1:18716971-18727670 GCA_031762355.1 Hypsolebias martinsi | reverse complement strand
CGCCCCGCCCCGGCGCCCGCCCCCGTCACCACACCTCCACCATCAACATCATTACCAGAACATACAGCATAACCATAAATAACATAAATACCACGCTGGATGTTGTCAGTCGAAGCAGATTTGTTTTTATCTATTTTGGCTCAAGCCTGGAGAGGATTTTTAAAATGCGGGGAAAATCTTTGAATATACCTGCACATGCTGCTCTTCCTGGAGTTAGTGCTGCTGGGGGAGGACGGAGGGGTCTGGTAGGACCAGCTGTAGTCGGAGCCTTTCAGGTCCCGAATTACCTGCAGAAACGCAACATGGCTGGTCAGGATAAGGTTGCAACAGCAGACATAGAAAACTTGTCTGTTTCATGGTGAAATTGATATTTTTGTCCTCTATTGTCTCTGACACAGCTGATCATGATGTCCTTATCCATCAACCTCAAACATCATGGGTTGGGATTTCTGGTGTAGTTCTCAAGTGGTTTACCTTTTTTTTTTTTTTTCAAACAAAGTTTAATGTTGCAACCGATGATGCTTCCTCTCTGGTCCCTCAAATTGTGAGGTGCCTCAGGGGTCTGTTCTTGGACCTGTTTTATTTTCTGGTACCACTTTACACTAAGGCTCTCCTTATAGATGGCTAATAAATAGTTTACAGATATGTTATCAATTCCTCTATAAACGCTTTATAAATCATTACAAAATGTTTGTTATTATTACTATTATACTTTGTACATATTCACATTTCAGACTAAGTCACTATCTTGTAAGCACAATAAGCATTTGTAAACCAATTTATTTAGCATGTGATATTGAATTTTAACACTGCATTATTATAAGCATCGACAACTAATATTATATCCCAAAAATTAGGTTTACAAATGTTTATTGTGCTTACAAGGTAGTGACGTAGTCTGAAATGTTTAATACAACAACTATAGATGAAATATATAGGTGAACAGATGTGGCTCACTATTTGGCAATAAACTGGTCAATTTTGTCTCTTTCTCACTCTTAATGCATAATAAACGATTATTAATGATTTATAAAGTATTTCATAGAATTAATAACATATCTATAAACAATTTATTAGCCATCTATAAGGGGAGCCTTACTGTAAACTGGTAGCCATTTTCTTTATATCTGCTTTCCCTGAGCCAGATGACACAGTGATTCAGTTGTTGGGTTTTGTCATTGTTACGTTGCCAATACTCAAAGGTACATGTCCATCAAGTTTGATATAGCACAGTTATTTCTGTTCTTTACCCTAAGATCTGAAACTTCTTATAGAAGATCGTATATTGTATTTTATTTGATGAAAAGCACCTTTTTGTATGTTTGATTTCAAAAAGTGTCATTTAAATAAAGATTTTCTGAATTACATTAGTTCCTAGACAAGCCATGTGTAGCTTGGGATTTTTTTCCCCATAAGACCATTATAACATGAAATAAAACTAATTTATTAACGTAGGCTGTATTTTCAGCAGCTGGGTGGAGAGTAAAAGCTCAAGAATAGAAATATGTCACTAAAGTAAGTTGCATACGCTTTTTGTTGCATGGGTTTGAGATTTTCTTGTTTTAAACACAACTACAAACATGACAGTGATTAAAAAAAATCAGCTGAGCATTTGTGACAACGTAAGACAAAGAACGTCAGCTGCATTATAAGGAAATGGGAGCAGTGCAGGACTGTTACCTGCTCACTGGCAGGTGGCAGCTTATGTGGGTCTTCGGTCAACACAGTGAGGTCATCAACTATGGCCTGTAAATGTGTTATCTCTCCGAGCATGGCGATTTCTACATTCTAGGTGGGAAACAGGATGGATCAAATTAAAGCTCAAAAACGGACCAAAGTATCAACCTCGGAAATCGACATTTAGAAAAGTGTGTGTTGCTCACCACCACCGGCTGAAGTAAGTTGATGAACGAACAGTAACGACCTCTGTCCTCCAGAAGCGCTCTTCGCACCGCCTGCTTCTCCGTCTCCTCCATCAGCAGGTACAAGTCGCTGACATCCTGCATGGCACTGTCCAGCTGGGGGCGCAGGTTTCCCCGGCCTGAGCAGCCAAAGTGGAATGAGGAGCCGAGGACGGACAGCAAAGGAGAGTCGAATAAACAAAGAGGAGGAATGAAAACAGATTGAGAAATGAGGGGGTGGGTGAAAATCACAGAAGTGACACGAAATGTCAAGAAGACAGAAAAGTAAAAAAAAAAATGATTGGAACAAATGATGAAAAGCTGCTGTGCACTGGAGGTCGATGCACTGACAAACTTCACACTTAAATGGCTCGTGCACATGAGTTTGAAGATGTAGATGCTGAATAGGCAGCAGTGATGTACAGATGTTAAAAATGGATGTGATCTGAAAAACACTTGAGTACAGAATGTCCAGTTCAAAAGTGCAGAACACAGTTTCACCAGATGATAAATGAATTGTCAAAATGAAGAGATTAAGATGATAAACGACGTATGAGTTATAAAGACTGCAAGTCACAAGAATCTTAGCATTTTTAGTTGACATTTAAGCAATTTTGAATTTAAAGCAAAAGCTAAATATAAACTGCAATCATAAGCTGTACTGAATTTACAGCAACATATCCGTTTGTTGGTGTTCTATTGTACTGTATCTATATAAAACCAAGAATTTTCATTTACAGTTTTTATTTAGATGTTGACAGATTATTAGCGTCCACTTAACATGTTTTGGCATACTTGTGGACTCTCATTAAACACAACGCAGAATAATTATTTATGAGCTCTTTAAAAACAAGTTTTACTCATAATGATGGGGTCAAGTGTTGCTACATGACAAAGAAGCTTTTATCCTGAGAACGACAGACACTCTCTGATATAAAATGTGCCAAAATGGTTTAGTCTTTTAAAAAGAAAGGATGAAATAGGCCTGCTAGATCATTTTTAAGTACTGTAATTAAAAAAATTTCTATATTTATTTTTTTTTTTTACCATATTTGACGGGGCAAGAGGTGAATACTTCAGGTGAATATTTGGAGTCACGAGTGGGGGGTGCTAAAAGCAGGAAGGTTTGGGTACCACTGTTCTATAGTGCGCAAATCAGGCATTTAATCAACAACTTTTATTTTTCAAATCTTACAAAGTTATTTTATTAGCAACACCTTTTTCTTTTTTTATATTAAACATTAGATACATGCATAATAATGCTTTGCTATTAAATTTAATCAAAAGTTTGGCTTCAGAATCGGTTTAGAAATTGGTCTTTGTCGTAGAGTTGCTTTTAGAAAAATGTTGGGAAACCATTCGATAGACGAGGCCACTGCCAGCTTTAAATGTGTAGCATATTGAAGAAAAAAACAGCCAGCAAGTAAGTCCATAACACTGCATCGTCTGCAGTTTTACGTGTTGGTTTTGCAAAGATTTGACTAAGTATTTTATTTTATAATGTGCATTTGTTTCTAATTAAAAGTGCTTGCTACAACAGATGCAGCTGAAAGTAGTCTTTGTGCTTAGCTCAGTTGAATGGCATCTGGCAGCCAGTAATTTAGCTATCATACTGACAAGAGTCGATCTTCTCTTGCAAATTTCATGTAAAGTGCACAGGGAAATTCTTTTAGGTGTGTCACACCATTTCATTCTTTAGCTAAAAATGCTAAGACAACACAACATTTCGTCTGACTGGCAGCTTGAGCTAATGATGGTATGGATGCCTGACGTTTTCGTTCGGAAACAGCAGACGTACCTAGAAGCTCTACAGCCGGGGTAAAAAGGGCAGAAAAAGGACAGAGGAGGGGTGCAGTAACAGGCAGGAACAGAGAGACAGAAAAACAGGCAGTGTTAAGTGGATCAAACATCGGCACATAGTTTAAGACCAGCCTGTGCAGCTGGTGTGTGAAGGTACTGCATGGAAGCAGAAGGTTAATTACAAACAGCAGATGGGGCTGGTAAAGCAGAGCAAGAGGGAATTTCTGTTTAATCCAAGAAGGTTTTTAAAGCTGGAGAGCAATTTCTGAAACTGTGTCATGGTTTTCTTTAAAGTGAGTTGTGAATTTTCTTTTTTTACACTCTAGATGGTGCTAGTTCACTATAAGACGCTGACGCAGCTCCAGCAGAAATAACAATATCACGTTGAATCAGTAGGTCCAGCTGACTGTGTAAAAGGTTTTATTTACCCTTTCTTGCTTTCTTCTGAAGTTTTATTGTGTCCAGTGACTTTCTTTTGATTTCCTGACGGGACCTCTTGTATTCTGCAGAGAACAAGCCAAATGTAAATGGCACATCACATCTCCTGCACACTGTGCCCTAACAGATTTGTATATATTTTTTTCTGGTTGTTCACCTTTGGCATGATCTTTGTCCAGCTGGTTGGCTGTCTTCTTCCATTCCTCTATCCTGTCTTGGAGCGGTGTAACCAGCCCCTCCATGAGAGCACTGAAGGCAACAAGTTGAGACAAAATGAGAAGAATGGAGGGTGGAGGCTTTATTCACGTAACAAAACTCAAAAGCAAACGGTGGCACCATTGGAGACGGAAAAAAAAAAAATTTGACTGAGACATGGAAACATTTTGTGACTGACAAAAATAAATCGTTAACGGCTCATCAATTATTGATGGAATACATATCGTCCGCTGCCTTTCAAGCGAGAGGTTTAAACTAAAATCACCTCATGCTGAGAAATGACGGAGTTGTTAAACATTGAAAACAGCATTAAATGTAACCTTGTGATGTCATGTATAAAGTAAGTGTTGAGGATGACTCTTGGCTATTACTGCATCAGTTTTTTTGGCTCATTATCAAAAATTGACCGAGTTGTGCCCATTTTAGTGTTGTTCTCTTTTACCGTATTTTCCGGCGTATAAGTTGCAGTATTTTGCATAGATTTGGCAGTCCTGCAACTTGTATATGTTTCTTTTTTCTATAGTCATAACACATTTTTTGACTGACACTTTAAATTTCGAAGACCTGCAACAGCGAGTCCTCCGTGCGTGCTCGCTTCTCTCAGCTGGTGCAGGCGGAGGAACGCTGGAGAGCTAGCAGCTCTGGCCATGATGGATGAATGGCGCTGCGCCACCCAGGCAAAATTAAGCTGTTATGAACATTCAATAAACACATAATAAACGCAACAGGTCAGCAGTGATGCATAATAAATGCGACTTATATGCCGAAGCGACTTATATATGTTTTTTCCTCTTCATTATGTTTTTTTTGACTGATAAGACTTATACTCTGGAGCGACTTATACACCGGAAAATACGGTAGTTGTGACAGCCATCTTGATTTGGACTGCTTTCAAAAGCTTATGGACGTCCAATGATTACTATATGAAAGTTTTATAAAAACAATTTTGAATGGATCATGAGATATTTTGCTAACAGGCAAATAAGGTCAACTCCAACAGCTAATGTTATTTAAAGCAAACTCACAAACAATGGATAGCCCTTGAAATATGTGTTCTGAATACTCCTTGCTACTACCACGCCAAATGTTGGATCAATGTTTGTGAAACTGACTGAGGTAACAACTGTCTTGTGTTTTCTATAGTCAGTTGGTTTTAAATGGCATGTTGAATTAAACCGAGTCCAAAAGTCAATAATTTTTAAATGTAAACATTCCCTAAAAATATTCAAGAAAATCCATCCAGTTGTTTATGAGATATTTTGCTGACAGGGAGACAAAACTGAATCTTACCAAGTCATGACAAAATGTTCAACAAAAGTCCTGTATGATCTGTTCGTAATATGTGTTAGGAATTAATTTCAACTACTTCTGCACCAAATTTAGTAAATGTTATTCAAATTTGTCCAGTGACTCATGAGATATTTTGCTAACAGACACAAACGTTCAGCGGCAGGTGATAATATATGACTCTTACTTGGTGAAGTGGCGTAGTTTTGCTTCAATGCTGCGGTGTCTCATACACATTCTTGTCAGAGCCGAGCCAATGTCTCTGGCGGCACCTTGGGGAAAAACAAAACAACAACAAAAAACGACTGTTATACAATGTTTAAGAGCTGGTCACGTTAAATCACAAGTTTAGACAAAACAATTTAACAGTTTCCATAAGAAGGTGCAACACAGAGTGCTTTAATTCTCTCATCTTCTGGAGACTTTCTCTTCTAATGATAGACTTCCAGCTGCAGCCACAAGAACATTTTGGAGTCCTCAAATGCCACTTGTTTAAATAAAGCAAATGAGTCGGAGAACCTGAGGGCTTTGCTCGTTCACTCTTGACAAAACAAGCATTTTCCCTTTGACACTTGAAGACTTTGCTCAGGATTCTCACCACAGACTGAATAACAGCGTGTGTGAAATGATTACTGTACTTTTCCCCTCCACACAAGTGTAATTAAATGGGGTCTTAAGCTCCTAAAGCCGTGGCTGGCCCGCTGTCGCCCTGATGGTTCACAGGCCAGAGGAATGGTATGGTAGCACTGATCCTGTTGTAATCTGGGCCACATAGGGCTAATCTGAATGTCCCTGACCACGCAGCAGCACACAGGCCTTACAAAGGATGCATCCATAACGGCATGTATGTTTGCATGTTGGCTTTTGGACTGTGTGTGCAGACGTTTTGAAAGCAGACAGGTGGTGTGATTTACCTCCCCCCACCCTTTCCGAAGTTTTCACCCCTTCTAACCTAGAGGGGAAAGGAGGCAATCCTGTAAGGGGATATCCCTCTATTCTTCCCTGTCTGCTCTGCCTTTCCTGTTCTCTCTGTTTCCAAACACCATTCATGCAGGGCAGGCAGTGAGAGAGAAAGAGATCTGCTTGAAGCTACGCTCTAAAAACAGGCCAGAGAACAGAAAGGTGCACAGATAGAGAGACTATTATAGAAGACCCAAAAAGGAATTCTGTGCTAAAAATGATCTAGACTGCTACTCAGCTTTCCACATATCACAAAGATGGGTCACAGTTTCCAACTGGTCTCATAGCATACTGCAAAACAAGGGACATTGCAATCGTTTGTCATAATTATAAGCTGTTTCTGTAAAAACTCTGTTAGAGGGATGGAGCCCATCTCACTGAAACCTGTTCAGCTGCCACAAGTAGAATAACTTTAGTGTTTTAGGGGAAAAAAGGGGAGATTGTGCTGCTTTAACCGGTGACTGAACAAGAGGAGAGGGTTAGAAGTGAACGTTCCTGCAGCCGTATCACATACAGGCATTGAACACAAGCAGGGAGTGATTGAAATACCCTGTGGAACTTATGCACCAAGTCCTGTGCATGCCATTTTCACCCGCCATTGAAGGCAATGCTCGTGGAAAGGAATCTTTTGTCATTACCAGTACCATTTAGCATATAAGCCAACTTATCAAACACATAAATGGTATCATTGCACTGTAAATGTACAGATAGAGATAAAATTTGGTTTGGTAGAAGATGGAAGTCTCTCCCATCACACAATTCGAGCACCAACTGATCACGCAAGTACTTTCTTTTAAATCTATACCATCAGCTGCTACAGCCAACCATGTATGTCTGGTAGCAAAATTTCTCAAATTATAGTAAATCTCAGAGAGGAATCATTATATGAACATCTAAAACTGATTAACATTTAATGTTTCAACCCAAATCATGAAGGCCAACACAGCTAACTCAGTCAGTTTTACAGGTTTTAAGCTCGTTTTGGGGCGGTGGTATCTCAACAAATTTTCTGAGCGATAGCACATCTCACAAGAGGGCGGCTGTGGCTGAATGGTTAGAGCAGTCGTCCTCCAATGCAAAAGTTGGGAGTTCGATTCCACCAGCAGTCACATACGAAAGTGTCCCTGGGCAAGACACTGAACCCCTAAATGCCTCCGATGTGTGTCCCATCAGTGTATGAGTGTGATAAAGCACTGAGTAGTCTTTGTATAGAAATAGTAGAGTGCTATATGAATGGGTAGATGAGGCCACAGATTGTGGTGTAAAGCGCTCTGAGTGTCTTGTTCAGATAGAAAATCGCTACATAAGTGCAGTTTATTTACAAGATCTAAAAAAAAAAAAACCATGAGACTGTCACTGTACCATATTTTCTGCTGTGCACATCGCACCACCTTATAAGTTGCATCAGTCCAAATATGGCTAATAAAGGGAAAATATCCATAAATATGTTGCTTCGCCTTATAAGTCGCATCTATTGTGCGTCACCGATGATGCGTCGCATTTGTTACACATTACTGCTGACAACCAGGAAATGTGGGCCGGTGTTGTGACAAAATCGATTGACTGCTAAATGGAGGCTGTGGGAGCGTGCACAGGATGACTTTAAAAAGATTAACACTTAAAAACTATTATTTGTTTGCTCGAAATTATAGTAAAGGTGTGTCAGTTGAACTTTTCCTTAATAAATGTACTTTGACGGTCAAATCAGCTGTAGCCTATTTCAAAAGCCGATATGTGGAAGTAGGAGCACGCAGAGGGCGCTGTGCATTTCTTCGAAATTTCACAAGCTAAGCACCTAAGAACAATTATTTGTTTGTTCAACTTTATAGTAAAGGTGCGTCTCAGTTGAACTTTTACTTAATAAAAGGACTTTAATGTTCTAATCACCTGCATTTCAAAAGGATTCACTGTCTCGGTGCTCCGGGAGCGCACAGACAGGGAGGAAATCAGAAAGGAGGAACGCTGCACATTTCTTCGAAATTTAACAAGAGAAGCACCTAAAACAATTGTTTGCTCAACTTTATAGTAAAAGTATTCTGATACATGCTCACTAATCCAGGTAGAAAAATCTAAGCTCCTCAGAGTGAAGAAATCTTTTGGATGAAAGACAAAATGTTTTTACTTTTTTGTTTTGTTTTGTTTTTTGAATGTCCAGAGGACCAGCCTTAACTTTTTTTTTTAGATTATAGTAAAAGTATGTCTCAGTTGAAACTTTACGTAATAAATACACTTCACTGGTCAAATTAGCTGCATTTTGCCGGGGCGATGAAGCAAACTGCAGTTGATTTGACAGTTGCTCCAAGCGAGCCGGACGAAAGTGGCAGGCTATGGCAAGCTGGTTGTGTCATGTACAAAAGTGGCTATTAATGATACAACCGGCTTGCCAAAGCCTGCCACCTTCGTCCTGCTGAAGGTGCTACCCCAGAGAATTCTAGATAAAATAGATGCCATGTCCTGCATTCTGGTGTATTTTACAAAGGTTTATTACAGTAGATTTACATGGAACAAAAGATGTAAACATTACTGAAACGAATGAATATACAAGTTTCACTTTTTGAATGGAATTACTGAAATAAATAACTTTTTCAACAATATTCAAATTTTATGACCAGCACATGTATTTCAAATTTACCTTTAATCACTTTATGTGTGATTTATAGGTGTATTAAGTGCATGATCATTTCTCATTTAATTAGTATATCCCACACCGGGGTTAGTTGTGCCTCGTCATCCTCCTCCCTGCTCCACGCAGTGATTCACACATCAGAACACACAAGCACAGGAACTTATGGATGGTGCAAAACTTTAATTATATTTGTGTTTTTTAATAAAACTGCCCATGACTTTGAAGTGTTAGGGGCAGAGATTTTTTTTAAGAGCAGAGGCAGAAATGCGAAGGAACAGCTCTGATGTGAATTCAAAAAAGTTCAAGACAAAACGTGCTCTGATGTGATATTAGGAAGCTTTGTTGAAAATTATAGTTTTATGTAGTTAATAGTTTTACAGTCACTCTTTGTCAGCCGGGTTGAAAAATATGCAGCGTAATCCTTCAAATGCGCAGACACGGCCACACGCCTCCTCCTATCTGCTCCGGACCACGCAGCTAAATTACTCCACCTGACCCGGCAATGTAGAACTAATCTGCACATACATACAGAAACTTACCGCTTGTGTATGTTGACCTGCGTCAAAAGTGAGTCATTGACAGGCGTGGTGGAGATAATCCGGCAATTTTCAAAACAAAAGTTTTTTTTTTTTTTTTTCCTGTGCGGCCCGGTACAAATTGACCCATGGCTTGGTACCGGTCCGCGGCCCGGTGGTTGGGGACCACTGGTATAACACATATATCATAAATAAATTATACTTATATAGCGCCTTTCTATCTTATCAAGACACTCAAAGCATTTTACACTACAATCTGTGCCCTCATTTACCCATTCATACAGCACTCAACCTATGCAAAGACTACTCAGTACTTTTTCACATTCATGCACCATTGGGACACACATCAGAGGCATTGAGGGTTTCGGTAGCGTCTTGCCCAAGGACACTTTGGCATGACTGCTGGTGGAATCAAACCCCCAACTCTTGCATTGAAGGACGACTGCTTTAACCACTCAGCCACAGCCGCCCCATATGTAACAGACTAAAAAAGAATGGTACCAGAAGAACTCCCTACAGGAAGTGCATTTTTTAACACAAATGCAGCAACCCAGTTTCCACTTTTTCATGCACAGCTGTCCTCGGGTTTGCAGCACTCAACAATAGTGTCACTGTAACCTTACACACCACACATGTTTTTTTCAGGGTTTTTGTGTTACAATTTCAGTAGACTTGATCTGTGCCTTTGCCAAGATTTTCAATGAACCAAAGAGAAATTATCCAACACCCCAGTTAATTTTTCACACCCAAACTGTTTCTGTCATCACTCAGAGGAGGGAGATGTTGTTGGTCTGTCATCATGCCAAGGAAACAGTCTGAGAGTAAAGCAATGACCTTCATAAAATTATGTGTATCAGCAACAGGGTATCCGCGGGGTTGTAAAAGGTATTAAAAGGTAGTAAATAAAATGAACACAATTTAAGGCCATTAAAAAG
>JARVGQ010000002.1:18607118-18620475 GCA_031762355.1 Hypsolebias martinsi | reverse complement strand
TGTCATTGTCCCCACATTTAGAGTTGCAACCCTCAGTCCTACATTCTTCACTTTCCTCCTCTCCCTCTGTCTCCTGAGACGTTTCCCTCCTCGTGGTCTTTGACTAACCGTAACACAATCTCCGCCGGCACCCTGTTTGTCAACAGCACTGGTGGTGGTCGTTATTAACCCAGGCCTCGACCGATCCGGTATTATTTTGCTTTGATGAATTCGCATCATAGTTTTAGCAAAAGTGTTGTACATCGGATGCCATTCCTGAAACAACCCTTACCATTTACCTGGGCTTGGGACCGGCACAAGAGATACACTGGCTTGTGCTCCTTAGTGGCTGGTTTTCAGTCATGTCATCTGAACTTAAAAAAATATATATATTTTTTAGATGTTTTGTCCTTCATCCAAAGGACATCATCAGTCCGAGGAGTCACAACAAACTGAGTACCACAAGCAGCACACTCACATAATGAACCAACTAGTTTTCTGGTGATAAGATGGTTTCTGGGGCCCGCACTCTCCCCTGTTGACTCCTCTGAAGCAGCCATAGCCAAAGTGGTTCAAAACATCAAAGTTCATTTTCCACTCTGTGAGTGTGCTGTGTGTGGGAATCAGTTTGTTGTGGCTCCTCGGACTGATGAAGTCCTTTGACTGAAGGATGAAACGTCTCAACAAAAACAAAGAAACCATCCCGATGACCTGACTGAATATTGTTGGCTGTTTTACCTGGATTATTGAGCATGAACGTTGATGGTTTGAGCCCCTTTGGCTATGGCTGCTTCAGAGGAGTCAATGGGGAAGATGGTGGGCCCAGAAACCATCTTATTACCAGCAAACTGGTTGGTCCACATAGTTAGTGTGGGAATGTGGGAATAAACTTGTTGTGGCTCCTCAGACTGATGAAGTCCTTTGGATGAAGGAAGAAACATCTAAAAAAAAAAAAAAAAAAGAAAGAAAGAAACTGTCCCGATGGCCTGACTGAATTTTGTTGCATTCATACTTTGGTTTGTTCTGCAGCTCTTTTAACCATTCATGAAAAACATTTGTCTCTATCAGTAACTGTGCATTATCACCTTTAGTATTTATAACATTTATACTTTTGATTATTTTTCTTTATTTGCAGATAATTCCAGCACTAAATAACCTTTTCTCTAAAAATCTACTCCAGCAGACCTACTATGCTTGTTTTAGCATTCGGCTACTGTCTTGATCATTTTAGGTTTTAGATATGCTTTTGCTAGCTTTTTGTTGTTGTTAGCCAATGCCCAGCACATAGCCTATTAGCTTTAATCTAAATGTATGCTCATTTTAGCATTTGATTTCTGTTTGGCTAATTTCAGCTATGATTTTTTAAATCTAATTTGTTAACTACAGTTTATCTAGTTTTAGCTTTTAGCTTTAGATTAGATCATTTTAGCTCTGTGCTATTATTTTAGTCATTTTAGCTTTTAGATACTGATTTTAGTCACTTTTCTCTTTTGCTACTGTTTTGAAAATTTTGCCTTGTGCTATTTTTTTTTTTCTTTCTGGTTTTAGCTTTTAGATAATGTTTAACTGATGTAGTTTTTGCTACATTTAGCTAATTTAAGCTTTTAGATGCAGTTTTGGTAATTCTCAATTTTGGCTAACTTTTCCCCAATTTAGCTTTGAGTTACATTTTACTACTTTTAGCTAATGTTTTTCTAATTTTAGTATTTTATTATGGTTTTGCTCATTTTAACTTTTAGCTTTAGCTTCTATATTTTTAAATTTTAGCTTTAAGTTATTGTTTATTGATTTTGGCTTTTGTTCTGCTTGTTTTAACTTTAATGCTTCAGTCTGAAATTCATTCAACACTTTTCAGCTGTCGTTCAGCACACAGCACTGCATTTCTGTATAAAAAAAAAATTCAACTTTAGTTTTTGTTTTGTTGTCACATTTTGTGTCCTTATCTTCTCACCCCTATGAGGACACTGTACAGCCAGGCCCTGCAGCTGAAGCAGGGGTGTCTCAGAGGCTCTGGCTGGGACAGCTCTAGGTCACTGGCTCTCACATCCACCGTGAAGCTGTCCCGCTCGGCCCTGTCCCTCTCCCCCCTGTCCGGCCGTCTCTCGCCTCGGCGTCCCAACGTCCCACCCCCTCTCTCCAGAGTGGGCATGTGGCTGTAGGTGAACTCCTCTCTGGCTGACAGCTCCTCATGCTGCATTATAACAGCTGGTGGCTGCACAAGGTGGGGGCAGAACAGAGTTGGTTTCTATCATTCAGCTCCTAAATCTATATTTTAACAACTTCACATTATCATTTTTTTTTAGATTAGAGATGAAGCACAACACTGGAATTCAACAAAGTTCATTAAACTGAGCTTAACTAAGCTAGCTGTAAATAAATAAAGCACACACAGTCACTTAAAGCTAAATGAACAACATCTTCCTCCTTTTTTTACAGTTTTGTTTTGACACAATAATTTACACTCACCTTTAGTTGTGGGTCTCCACAGTCTTTATTCAGCAGAAGAATTTGGTTTAAAAAAAACTGATCAAAACACCTTAAGCAAGACAGCTTGTTTATCTCTGGAGCTCCTTCTGCACCCCATCCCTCTCCCACAAACTATTACGCTTCCCTCGTCTCTGCTCTCCTCCTCCTTCCTTCCTTCCTTTTTTTTTTTTTCTTCTTGCCCCCCTCTTTTTTTCAGAAGCAGCTCTGAAAAAGTTTTTGGAGCCCTTCAAAGCGTGAACCTGAAACACATGGCTCTTGTGCTGCCAGCCTACTTTGTGCCAAAGGGAATGCACTTGTGCATAACAACAAGTGGAGGATGGAGGGGCTCAAACTGGGGGCAGAGTTAGCGGGGCAAATACTCTTTTTATCCTCCTCCTCATTTGCTCAACTACACACACACACACACACACACATTCGCCCATGAGCGCGTCAGCCCATTTAGAAAACCAAACAATGGGCCTTCAGAAGCAAGAACATGTCAACGCAGAATGTTTTCCAGTTTACAGAAATGAGAATGTTGGAAAAATCCAATCAGTCAAAAAGGGCTTTTTGTTCATCCCTTTGTGTTGCTTCCTCTGGTGTTACTTTACTTTCAGTTCACAGCTCGGTAAATTAAGATGCCCTGCAGTGCTTTGGAAAAGAGGAAGCAGAGACATTTTCATGGCTTCGTCACATGGCGTCTGGTCTGGCAGAACTAATCTGATGATTCATTTCTGTTTTCTACAAAAAAATAAAAAATCTAAATCAGGAGCAAAATCTCGTTGAGCGATGACACTTTACGTGTTAATCGTGTGTCTGCAGATGAACATGTAAGTGCACCTCAGGATGCCATTCAGTCTTTGAGGCGATGCAGCATTCCCAGCTCTAAATTGTTCCCGGGTAGCTGTAACCATGGTGACGCCTTAACAACTGTTGTCACAATGTCCCTCAGCTGCAAATACCATTCGCCCAAAGAGGCAAGCATTTTGCAACAGTCTTTGAGGACATTAAAAAGGATTTGTAAAGGCTGAAACTCAAATTAGTATGTTAATAATTTATTCCATAAATCCCAAAGTCAAGTAAGTAAAACGTTCTGTGCTCCTGGTGATCATCTGGTGGTCATCATCACATAAAAAAATGTATATCTATCTAGATGACTAAAAGCCTTGAGAGCAAAAATAACTGATAGAAGACACATGATGGTGCAGTGAACCTCTGGATTACTTTAAATCAATATGTCAGCTGGAGAAGTGGGAGAAGATTTTTTTTTTCAGCTGCATCTTTATTGACAGCAGCTGCAGTGCAGTGACCTCCTGCCATCTTCACAGCGTTGCTTTGAAAAGACTACAGCAATGCCTGTTTCCTGTAAATGTACTCTTACCATAATTATCTATCATCAGGATCTCTGCTACTTTGGAGTTACAAGTGGGTGAAGCTAACATGAAAATAATGAAATTGGTAAAAATGTGGAACTAAAGCAAACAAAAACCTGAATAAAATGTTCCTTTTAGTATAGTAAGTGTTAGTTTGTGTGATAAATTCCAAATTATCTGCCTTTTTTTTTAGCTACCGGTAATATTAATGAGAACAAGAAGCAAGTTGTAGAAAAACTGTAGAAATCTAGTAACTCTGCTGCAAATTTCTAACTTGTGGTATTTAAATAAATAAAGCACTGTGATTCACTAGTCTGTTTTTTCAGTAAAACTGTAAAACATGTAAAAAAAAACAACAACAGTAAAATGCTGGCAACTCCACTGCCATGTTCTACAGTTACTTCTTTAAAATACAATAATCCACTGTAATTCCATGGATTCTTTTAATACAGTAACTTATTTTAAAATTGATAATACAACTCTTATCACCAGTTAACAGTGAAATGCTCGAAAATGTCCTTCAAGTTTTTTGCTTGTAAAATAGTTTCTTCTCCAGGTCTTTCTTGGGATGTTTGCTCATTTGTCATGTCCTAATCAGTTCTTAATCCCAAAAATCTGTTCCTTAGAGATAGGGTGGGAAAGCTCAGTTTCCCGAGGGAGATCGAGTAGAGTTGCTGCTGCTCCTCCACATCAGAGGAGGCAGTTAAGGTGGTTCAATTGTCTGGTAAAGATGACACCTGGAGGCCTCCCTGGGGAGGTGTTCCAGGCATGTCCAACTGGGAGGAGACACTATGACTCTTGGTTGGCCTGGGAATGCCTTGGAGTTCTCCCAGAAGAGCTGGAAGAGAAAAACATGACTCTGGTCTTCTCAAACTGCTGCCCCCACAACCTGACTCTGGAACAAGCAGAAGATGATGGAAGGAAGGAAAGATGGATGGATGGATGGATGGATGGATGGATGGATGGATGGATGGATGGAATAAAGAGACAAAGACTTCCAGAATGGCTGGAGAGTCACTTTAAAAATTACAAAAAGAAAACCGGCTTCTTTAAAGCAGAATTCTAAGAAGTAAGGTTAAAGGTGAAACACCCACACCTGCCTCCACCCTCATCTGCCCCACTCTGGGCCCCTGAGCAAGGCCCTTAACCCCCACCATTTGCTCCCTGAAACAGGTCTCTCTTGAAAATGAGTTCTCGTGACTCAATGAGACCACCTGTACAAGTATAAATAAAAGTTTTTTTTTTTTTTTTTTAAAGTGACTATCAACATTAAAACCAGTTTGTTGGAAAGTGTGAGGAGGTCTACAAATCCTCAGAATTGTCTTGTTTAGTTTTTATAAGTTTATGGAAATTCCTGTGAATGTTTTTTTTTTTCTGTCCAATGAAAGCATTTGGTTTTGAAGTTACTGTTTAAATGGTTTCAATTTGTTATGATACTGACTGTCACTTACCTATTAGCAATAATCAATAATCTTCAATATTTCACAGCCAACAGAGTTTCTTTTTGGGTAACTGGTGAAACAAGTTTTGATTTTAAAGGGTTGTTGCTAACGTAAAAAATCTCTTTTTTTTTTTTTTTTTGTTTGAACCGATATAATAGATTTTTGTTGAAGTTAAATTTCTTGGTATAAAATACAATAAAATATGTTGAGATAAAAATAATGCAACAGCATCAAGGACTCCTGTAATATATATATTTTTTTATCCAAAGAGAAACATAGATGACTGCTGTAATTTACACACTGGCTTGATTTGTTTTGTAGGTTTTATTACTTTTCATCAGTTTGGGACTCTAAAACATGAGAAAGCTGTAAATCGTGTTTAATATCCTTAGTCGTTATTTCTGCACTGCCGTGTGCATTTCTGGGTGTCACATTAAACCAACTACCAACTGAGAGCCGACCTTTAGCTGCTGAGAACAAAGTATCAACAGGCAAAGCTGAAAACATTTTCATCAAACAGAGTTCTAGATGTCTCTATTAAAAAGAGTTTGCACCAGATGAAACCAAAAGCATTTTTATTGTGTTCTTTACACTCATCTTTACAGCGGAAAGCTCAGACATGATCACAATCCTGGGCAAAACCGCTAATATCCTTTCAACACTAAAACAGCTCCGGAGCCTCTTGGAAATAAAGCGATGACATCATTTTACCGTGACAGATTATCAGGGACTCATGCTGATGACAAAGGCTTGCCTTGGATGTGAAAATTACTTTGTAACAGAAAAAAAATTTTAAAGTAATCTCTGCCATGCAACGCTCGTGTTTTTACAATATCCAACAGTATCCAACAAAAATCTGTTGATTTTTTTATATATTTACATTAACTTACATTTTCAATAGCTCTGTTTTTATCAACAACATTTACAAAGCAGAGGAGGAAGTAAAAGTCCTCTTTGCTACCTAGTTCCAAACTGTCACGTGTTTTTAGTCACGTCACATTCATTTTTTTTAATTTTTTTAATTTTTATTTTGTTTGGCTTTACAGCGTAATCAGCACAGATGTGACTCGCAAATATACAAATGATGTTTTTCTGTACAGGGCCAAACAATCAGAACACGAGGCAGTGGCTCCTTCATATCCTGGGACTTACGGATGGCTTATCACATGATGTTGAGGTTACGTATTGAGCCGTGTTAAGAAGCTCCAATGATGGTGTTCAGTTAGTTATTGGCAAGTTGACAGCTACCATGTTAGAAGACATTTATCAACAAGGCAGGCAGACGGGCTCGAACCCATCTGCACTAAGATAACAAGAAGCATATAGCAACTGATGAGCTGCAAAGAGACTAAAATCATAACATGAACAGTCCATGATTTCCTGCTCAACTGTAAAATAATCTACTCAGATGTTTAGCGTTGCTGTGCTGGGTCTCTGCTTAGTGTCTGGCGCAGGGCTCAGAGTTTAGGAGTTCAGACAACGGACCCCTTAGAGGAAGACAAGTGGATGGACTGGATGCGAATGGCCAGCGTTCTCTCCAAGGCCTGCAGGATGTCGGAGCCGGGGCTTTCAGGAGGCGCGTCATACAGCAGCTGTTTGAACGGCTCCAGCTCGATCAGGATCACCATGTTCTTCAGGAAGTAGCCCTCGATGTAGGAGGCCAGGTCTGGAGCATCTAGGAACTGCGAAGAAGGGGCAGTGTGGCAAAACTTGATGTATTTCAAACAATGAAAAATTATTTAAATATCCCGTTTTATTATTGCCTGTGCTAAATTTGTCTTTGTCGTTTCTTGCGTTTACCTTCGTGTGGTTGTAGATCTCGATACATGTGTCTGTGTTTATGTTCTTGGAGCAGATCAGCTCACAGTGTCTCTGCAACGCTTCCAGCTGGAAGAACTTGGCTGCTGACAGGAGCTGGGGTGGGAAAAAAAAACCCAATCAGTTAAAGCTCATTTTATTTTGTCTTAATTTGTTTTACAAGATTTTAAGACAATATGTGTGATTGATGGATTGATTGATATGGCTGCATCAGGGGTTGAGGATGCACTTTTTAAAAATTAAACCTTTATTTAACCAGATTAAAAAAAAAAAACTAAAAAAAAACTTTGAGATCAAGACCTGTTTCACAACCTGGCCAAGAAAAGGCAGCAGACAAGACAAGTAACAAGATACAGAATAGTACTTCAGAACTATATAAAATATACAATATAACAGTAAAGGGCAACAGTTATAATAATAATAATTTAAAACAATGGCAATTTAAGATCTGAAACACAGGCGCTGTTGACAAGATAACCATTGTCGGTTTTTAAAGTTTGCAAAAAGCACTTAAGAAGAAGAAGTAAGAAGTTCTGACAGTTTGCGAGGCATTCCAAGCTGAGGGGGCAGACAAGATAAAAGCTTTCTTGCCTTTTTTGTCTGTATTTTTAATAATACATTAGAACAGTACACTATAAAGGCCAAACTCTGACCATTTTTTTTCCATTTTACTCTTATACTCTTTTTATTTTTAATCAAAAACCTTATTTTTGGGGTTATTATTGAGAAAATATCCAAGGGAGTGGTGGGAAAAAGCTAGAGACAGAGAGCCTGTGATCAGAAGGTTGTTAGTTTGAATCCCCCACTTGAGTGGGAAAAGTGAAGCGGCCACACCTGCCTCCACTCTGGGCCCTTGAGCAAGGGCTTTCTTCTCCCCCTGGCATCTTAGATGACAGCCCTCTGCTTTACACATGTGTGCTGTGGTAGCTCTGTGGTCTATGTGTCAGGAAGGGCATTCAGCATTAAAAAAATAAATAAATAAATAAATAAATAAATAAAAAATCTTCATGCATGTTTGTTTGCTGGCGACCCCTGAGGAAGGGAGCAGCCCAAAAATAAAAATTTAAGAAAATGTTCATTTTTATTTTTACACAGCAATTATTTTAAAAATTAAACAATTCTAATATTTTTAAATAACCTTTTTTAAAGTTTACTTTTTTGCTAAGTTTCTTTCCAATTAAAAAAAAGTATTAAAACATATTCATATGCCCATCTGATATGTGCATTAGAACTAGAAGACATATTTCAGTTTTGAATCTGCAGCCACCTATTTCCAGTTCTCATGGTGGGATGGATTAACCAACTCATCTACTTTTTGTTCCCCCATCAACCATTTAAATAAAATAGCATAGTGAACCAAAAAAATACAAATAAAATAAAATAAATAGTTGTAAAAGTATTTTTGTAAACAAAACAGCTGTGTAAGCTTTCTTATTAGTCTAACCTCCATAACATCAGTGTTCCTGATGTGAAGAGCATCTGTTCCTCCACAGTACAGATACTGCATCACCAGCTGGAGAGATATGGACAGTTACACAAACATTTTCCAAAACATATGTTTAGACAACAGTTCCAACCAGATAAATGTATTCCATGCTGTTTATGTGCATTACCTGAAAGATGTGATATTTGACATTGCTGATTTCAATGCATGTGTTTTCACCACAAGGCCTGTTTGCCAGAAGAGATTTGAATCTTGAGGGTTAAAAAAAAAAAAAGTCACTGTCATCACTTTATAGCAAAAAACCAATACAAAGTGCAATTTTCTGATAACGTATTAAAAAGAAGCTGGAGCCTTCAGAAAGTCATTATTTTTTGTATTTTTTTTTATCTGATAGCACAAAAGACACACTATGAACTTCATATGCATGTTATTCAATTGCTGACGTTTGAAGTACCTGTTGGAAGCGGTGAAGAGCAGGACTTTGTGGGCGTAGAAAGGCTTACCCTCCACCAAAAAGGTCACATCAGACATCTCTTTATTGTTCAGGAAGTGGGGATCTGAATCATACGTGAAAAGCTCGATTCATTTTTTTTAACTACTTATTTGAAAATCACAAATATTCAACCACAATCCAAAATCTAACGTTTGATCTTGCTACACTTTTAGTTGAAGTTATTCAAGTTAGATTGTCTGTTCATGTCTGTGAACACTAGATGGTGTCATAAACACTTGCTCCTTAAAAAATTATGGGTTTAAAAGTAAGAAATGACTCAACAATATAAACTGAAAATCTATAGAAATAAAACTTTAATGCTTTTCTAATTTTGTAACTTAAAACTATTAGAATAAAGATCAAAATCTCACCCAGGCGTGACGACTGCTTCCTCTTTATCTCCGACAGTTTGGGGATGGGGTATGGACCGTAGCACTGCGTGAAGATGGCAGACAGCTGCTGACTGATCACTTCATTCTGACCACACACAAACAGAGTTGCAAAGGAGGTGAGCCGTGTGCGACGCTGCACAGAGAGGTCAAACTTCAGCAACGTTCACTTTGTTCAATAAGCTTTTCCATTAAGCCTCGCAGTAATAGGTATGTCAGATGTTTGAAAGGAGATCGAAGAATATTACGCTTATTTCTTACAGCCACATTTCCTTAGAGGCCACTGTAATGGAAAACAGAACGACAGCTCAATCAACTGAAGGAGTGTGAGAAAAAAGAAAAGGAACACGGTGAAATACCTTCTTACTTTTTTCTCCTATCCAATCTTTCATGCATGTGCATGTGCATGTGTGTGTGTGTGTGTGTTTGCAGGCAGTGGTTAGCTAGACTACAAGCTTCACATGTGCAATCAGGCTGCGAGCTCTCGCTGAAGTGTGACAGGTGCAAACATCTATTAACAGCTTCATACTCAGCCAGGAACAAACAATGTGTGCATATGCGCTGGTGTTGTTACATTTTGCAGACCACGCTCTGTGGGATCCATGTCAATTCCAGGATGCAAGTTTTGCAGCATCAGAAGATGAGCAGTGTTACTCATCTTACCTGCTGATCCATGCAAATCTAATATAGACAGCCAAGCTAGACGGTACGCTTTATTACTGAAAAATAATTCTAATAACATTAGAGACAACAAAAAATAATAGCAACGTATCATACAGCTTGACCATTTTAAGAAATTGGTATGTGATCCAGTCGGCCTCAGTGAAGCTAGAAGATTGTCAAGGGTTTAAGAAACCGAGAAAATGTGTGTGTGAGAAATGAAATATGTCTGAAGAAGTCAGTATGTTTCATTTGAAGTTCAAGTTCAAGTAGGTTTATTGTCATTCACATCACATGTGGCGCATGAGGTGGAACAAAATTATATACTCAGGGTCCCAGTTACACCCAATCAAAACAATACGGCGTAACAAGCAGCCCAAACCTGAGATCATAAAGATCATAAAGAGATCATTGAAAATCATAAAGTTGTATTTTAACAATTGTATTTTTCACTGAGAAAGCAAAAAAGGCTGGAACGGAAAGGAATTTGAGGTGACATGCAGAGTGAAGTACCTTACTGGCCCTGAGGACCTGGAACATCAGAGGCAGGCCATGCGTGATGAGCTCCTCCGTGTACTCCTCTTCGTCAATGCAGCTGAACTCTTTCAGGAGACCCTGGATCAGAGGTCGGCGGTGCTGATGGAAACATGTACGCAGAGACTCCAGCCAAGTGTGCAAAGTCCACGGGACCCCTGGGAGATTGTTCCACACATATACACATAAAAATATAGCAGAGAACGTTTGTACGCCATACACTGCAAATAAAAGGCTTGAGCTGTAAACAGAAACCCACCCAGGCTCCGTATATCTATGGTGATGTCAACATGCCCATGTTCAGAGCTGTGGTACATGGCTTCTTTAAAGGCTTTAAGTTTGGCCTTTCCTGTACGGATCAAGTCAACCTGAGAAGAACTTCCGCCTTCCAGCTCCGAACCTTCTGCCAGAATCTCTTCCAAGGACAAAACATCCCCTTTGCCTTTCTCTGTATGGGATAGCAGCTTACGAAATACATTTCTATAGGTACACAAGCACAAAAACAGACAATAAGTTTTTAATTTATTGTTCGGCATAGAACAAATGAAATTAGTCTTTACCGAAGAGTTTGTCTAATCTCTAATATCATAACTGATGCATAGCATTAAAGAAAATGGATGCATCTGGAGGCTATACATGTCTGTTGCTGAGTTATAGTCATTACTGTGAGAGAGCACTGGCTGTCTGATGACAAGTGTTGTGTGGCTACAATCTTGTTCCCTAAAAGGCTGTAAAGGGCCAAGAAAAATTAGTAGCTGTCAGCAATGTTGCAGAAATGCATTCATTCAAAATGATTAAAGTGTTAAAAACTGATGTTAAAAGCTCCCATCTTTGTTTATTTGTAAAACTACAGGCTGTGCTAAAACCAGCCGGTGACATCTATAAAATGTGGTTCAACACTAAATTACAGAAATAACAAAACACTTTCATGTTAAATGGACATTCCATGAATTTTGAATGTTTCATGTTAAATATTTGACTACTCATTGTCTTTCATATTTTAGACAGATAGATCACTGTGGAGAGGCTGGGAGGCTTCAACCAAGTTAACTGGTGTTCACAATTGGATGAGGAGGAAAATGAATATTTTCACCATTTAAAAACTAGGTTTTTATCATGAGTGAATATTTACAAACGTTTTAGACCACATTACTAATGTATCAGAAGACCATTAACAGCTGACACAATATATAACATGTACAAAGCACCAGACGCAATGGTAGTTAAAAAAGTATGAATTACATAAACAAACACATAACTTGTGTTAAAAAAACACACACTTTAGAAAAGTTGGAATTATTTTTAATTTACCATAATTTGTTAATAAACCACAATGTATTTGTATAGTTTTCTTTGTTTAAGGTATAAATGACTGCAATAAAAAGTAATTACATTGCAAAATTCAGTTGCATCATAGAAACATGTTTTAATGGGCAAATTTTAAATAATTTGAATCAAATAATTAAAAAATAAACAGCACCAAAGCTAAACAAGCAAAAAATGCAACACATACGGTTCAACATATTTAATCAAATGTTGTGGTGAATGTGCTTATGTACTTTGTTATGAACAGTGACAAAGTCTGGAGTATGTGAAGGTAACCAAAAAGAAATGTAACAAAACCTGAAAAAACACAGAATGAAACATCCTGAAACATGCTCAGTAATCCAGGTAGAAAAAATAAATAAAGTCAGGTCCTCTGGACATATTCTTCTTGTTGAAACATTTTGTCTTTTATCCAAAAAAAAGAACTTCAATAAGCTCAGTCTTATAAATAGCACCTTCTCATAGTGGATCAATCCGTTTGCTGATGACAGCCAAAACTAGCTGTTCACATGCAAAAGGAGGAATCCTCAGCCTAACAACCAATCGTTAATGTTCTGATGGCCTCTTGCTATTCACAGAGAGCTGAGTGATACTAGCAATAACAGCATTGTAAGAGGAGGACAGTTGAACATGGAGGCCTCCGCTCCTGTTTAATGACGGGCAGTTTCTTTTCACAAAGCTGGCCTCCTTTACTCTTCTCTCAAACCATCGTTCCTCTCTACCAAGGATGTGCACATCTTTATCCCTGAAACAGTGACTGCTGGCTTGCAGTGAGTAAGGAGTGATTATTATTATCGTTTCATATTGGGTACTGATTTTTTTTCTTCTCAAAGGTAACTTAGGCTACACTAAGTTTCTTAGATTGTGGCTAGGATATGTGCACGAAGCAGATGTTCTATTCACACAAGGAGCGCTGTTGGTCAGGCTACTTCTTGTTGTGCTATTAATTCCCCACATTGTCCCTCCCACATTACAAATGGTTGTGACGACAATAGCCATTGAGCTGTTCAAGCCAAGAGCCATTGTCAGCACTGGGGGCTAAGCCCCCCTAAAAGTACATATTCTAGAATTGCACCCTAATATAAGGTTATATAAGACTGATCACAGCCCTCCTGACACTGAACAACATAAACAATTTTACTCTGTTTGTGCCAGGGGACTGGATCTTTGGGATGAACCAGTCTTTGTGGTAATGTATTATGTGGTTTAAAAGCCACGGAGATGTTGTGTTTAGAAAACAAATGTCTCAGTTTCTCTGAAACTCCCGTAATGTACGAAATGACCACCGGCGACAGACTGGGCACGTCTTTTTAATAAAAGATGAAACGTTTCAACAAGAAGAATCTGTCCAGTGGATAGGGTTGGGCATCGAGGATCGAGAATCGCTTGGAACCGAAACTAACTGTCCGGTTTTCCCGGAATCGTTCAAAATA
>JARVGQ010000002.1:18586002-18597626 GCA_031762355.1 Hypsolebias martinsi | reverse complement strand
CGTTGTTGTTGTTTTACATTGAAAAAAATGTGTTTAAAAAGACGTTACGGCCGCCATGTGCTTTCAGTTTCGGTTTACGTTCAAAATCCGGACTTATGTTCGCCATGTGCTTTCAGTTTTGGTTTAAGTTTAAATCAGTATACGACCGGGTCGTTATAACGGAACTCGAACGTAAACCGAGGACCACCTGTACATCCATATTGTGCACCTGCTTCTTCCTGCTAAGGATCATAAAGACCATAGAGAATATTCCATCTATAATAGAGCAAGAGCAGGGGGGAGATTAAACCCTGTGAATAGGTCACTGGTCAATCACAAGGTTGATGGAAAAACTAAAAAGATTTAAAAAAATGTAAATGAACTTTCACACTGTAGGTGTACATAGAGAAAGTGTACGGTAGTCTTGAAAGCCTGCATAATTTTAATGAAAGTGTTTTTATATTTAAATAATGTTAAGAAGCATGATCCCATCTATCACATTTGAGGATTACAATTACGTTTAAAATTAAAAACAAAATGCAATGATTTGCAAATCGCTTAAAACACATTTTATTCAAAATGGAACATGGTGATTGTACAAATGTTAAAAATAAGAAATTAAACTCCTTTTTTATGTGTGTGTGTGTGTGTGTGTGGGGGGGGGGTGGTATTAATGTTAGATTTGGTGCCAGTAACACATCTAAAAGAAGCAAAGGGGGCATTTAAAAGACCATGAAGCTAAGTGGATCAAATAATAACCAGCTGGAGGAGAATTTAGCAACTAAACAGATTAACTGGCAACAAGGCAGGACAAGTACTGAGTAACATACGAACGCCATCCAGATACACTTCTTCCCTGGACCAGTGCTCCTTAAAATAGCCTGATGTTAAATGGGAAACTGTTCTATAGTCACACAAATCAAAATAAAATAAAAATATTTTCTGGAATGATTACCACATCCTCTATACTACAGAGGAGAGGTAGCCTGTTTACAGCACACAACTTAAAAGCCTGCCTCTCTGATGGTATGGGGGTGCATTACACATCTGTAAAGGTGCCATTAAATGCAGAAAAGCATACATTTTAAATCAACATATGTTCCCATCCAGCACTATATAGGTTTATGGGTCATTATATTACTTCACTAAAGATGCATTAATGCTTCAACATTGTTTGATCATGCTTGGCTCTCTGCTGTCACCTAATAAAACTAACTACTTTTTATTGCTTCTCTGAGCTGATTTTATTAAGTTAAAAAAAATAATAAATGTAAAGTCATAAGAACTTGACGTACAACCATGTGACATATCCATTTCAGAGGCTCCAATAAAGCAGCATACAACACCTCATCAACAGGCAGCGAGTGTACAATATAATGGCTGTTCCTTCACAAGCTCGAAGGAAACTGAAGTTCACAAGCAGTTCAAGGTCTTTCTTTCCGAGCAGTAATCTTTTAAAAGCTGCAGAAATTCCCAAAGGAAACTTTCACTCTGGGCTTCCCTTAACTTGGCTCTGCCATCATGCTTCACTGTGACTAAAACAAACAAGTAAATGTGATGTTTCTGACAGACAGCAAACTGAGCAAAAGCAAATATAAGCTGGACACCTGGGACACAAAACAGCTGAAAAACTGTTGCACTGCAGGTGAAATAGTCTGGACTGGACTACAGGAGAACTGTATAGGTTCAATAGGCAGCCCTGTTTTTAACCAATGGAAACTGAGGGGAAGGTTCACAAAAGTGTAATAAATACTGAGCATACAAAGTGTGAAGGAATAAAAAGAAACAGCTCATAAAAGCAGCTAAAATTTCTTGCATGTGTAAAAAGCATAAAAGATCTCTGTACTTGCCTGACTGATGGGATGAAGTGTGAATTAAATCTATAAAAATCATGCCTAATCCATCCATCACTCGCACAAAATCCCCAACAGAATCACTTGAGACTCCACGAAAATCCAATAGGTTCACTTCTATAAAACTGAGCTTTTTCATTTAGGTGGAGAGTGTGTCGTTTTAGGTTTGAGAGCAGAAACATAATAAAAGAAGAGTCTGCAGAGGTGTACTGTCGCAGCAGAATGATCTCAGCAGTTCTGATGGAGCAGAACCACCAGGCTCTGTCTATGAACAGAGGTGACAAACAGGACAAAACCACAGGAGTAAATTATGTTTAACTGCAGAGAAATTCCAAGTCTTAGTCATCTATTCTGCTCCACAAAGTTATTGTGTTCTGTTACTAACTTTTAATTGCTACATATTTATGTGAGGCAATCATTTTGTTCTTTTCTCTTGTCTTATTGCTAAAATGTGTTTTTAATGTGATTAATGTACATTTTGGCAATTTTTTTATGGAAGTGGATTATAGCAGTCTTTAGTGGTTTGAGAAGGGGGTGGGTGGGAATAGGCAGTAGTGGTACAGATTTAGAAACTTTGAGAGAATTAGCTTTGAACACATTTTTGTAGGAGTATCACAAAAAGCCAGTACAAAAATAAATTAGCGCAGAAAGACTGGCACTGCAGTGTTGTCAGAGCGGCTGCAGCAGAACAATGGGTTTGATTAGCTGTCGATGATTCATGGAGAATGGGCCAACAATGCAAACACAATAGAGTTAAATGTATTTATTTAAATGGTAAAATGGGGAAAAAATAAAATATTGACATTCTAACAGCATATATTTACCATTACCCACCCTGCCCTTTATATACTGTAATTACAAATTTCTAAATTGATTGCCTATCCTCCACAATGTTCAGGCACATTATCTCAAAGCTGATACGGGAAACTTTTGCCAGATATTTTATCTTCTACCTGTGTCAATCTGAGAAGTTCAGTTCACGTTAGAGTATAACATGCTGCATCACTTGACATTTAATATAAGTGTGAACACTGAGTGTCTGAGCTTCATTTCCCTAATTACAATCTGAGACTGTGGTAAAAGTGATCTGAGGGCTTAAATAGCTTTATTGGATTATTATTATTATTATTATTATTATTTTTTAGGTAAAACGGCAACTTTACTCTCTATTTTTAAAAACATGCCATGGCAATTCCACTATTTTTTTGTGATTTTACTTATTATTTCGTTATTTTTATCTCTAACCTAGCATGTTTTTACTTTTAGCTTCTAGATGGTCATTTAATACTTTTAGCTATTATTCTGCAACATTCAGTTTTTTATTTATTTATGTATTTATTTATTTTGTTGTGGTTGTTATTTCTTTTTAGCTAGCCTGTGCTACTTTTAGTTTTTAGATTTTAGATAGTTTTAGTTAAGATAGTTTTGCAACTTTTTGTTTTTACTTAGCATTTTGACACTTTTGGCTCTTAATTAACATTTAGCTTATTTTAGCTTATAGCCAGTGTTCTTTTCATCTTATTTTTCAGCAAAGTCATTCTGCACTCAGCATTCACACAGCATGTTCACAGAAAATGTGATTTCTCTAGTCTTATTTTGTATTAGTGCTATAGAAATAAAAACTGGAATAAACTGCTTTAAACAGATGTAGTTTAAAATGAAGACAACAGAACTGAACTGAACTAAATTAAATAGAATATGACTCAATTTAAAAACTCCTCTAAATTTCATTAAATTTTATTGAAGGTGAATGGAAATGAACTGAAGAATCAAATATTTTGATTGAATTATAATTTGACGTTTATTCAAGTAATTGTGTGATAAGTGCAATTTTTTTAAGAAGTCTTTACCATCAGTTCTTTTTATTTGTTTGCTTTTCACAGACAAAGATAATTACTAGTGTGAGGTAAAGGTGTGAGTGTCAAAACTTAGTAGCTTCTGTGGGTTTGTTTGTCTCGCACGTGTTTGTGTCTCACCTCTCTGTTTGTAATGTAACCTTGGAGGGTTCCACGTTTGGGTTCTCCCACTCCATATGAGGGCAGTGCATGAAGTAACACAATGTGTAGATCGCTTCAGGTGCCCAGTGAATCGCACAGCTCTTTGGATGGATCGGTGTCCCGTTGCTCTGATTCTTCAGATACAAAGGCTGAAGGTGGTGCATGGCTCTGGACACTAGATCACCTGCACAAGCACATCCACAAACAAAAAGATAAGCACAATAGAAACTGGCTGCTGAGAAACAAATTCACCGGCACATTCAGCAGACAAGGTTGAAAATTTGTGCACGTTCTTTAAAAATGCATCAAGGAATTTCCTAGTCCTCGTCTGTTAGGGGAAACTGATAAGAGACTATGTGTTGCAGCATGGAAGAACTCTTTTCTGAAGAGTTCAAAGGGGCAGAGCAGGAAGAGCAAGGCCAGGACTGCACCAGGTGAAAAGAATAATTATTATGGATAAACAAGAGCTAATCCAAGATATATCTTACAATTTATTTGTATTTTTAAGGCTTACAGCTTTAAGATCAAAGCTTTGATCTACAATTAAACAGTTTAAACTGAGCTTTAAAACAAATCTTTCTTTCAGAACAGCACAGTTTTTGCTGCTGCATGTTCAGTTTCTCAGAAGTTCAGTCATGAATGTCATTTTTTTTACACATCCTTTTCTTTTCATGGAAATATGATGATTGTGGCACCTCCGATATCGAGTTCTATTGAAAATAAAATACAATAAAATCGTTGTGTTATTAAAGTGAACTCAGACTTCAATATCACTGAGTTCTGTCACTTCTGCCACTTCACCACTTCTCTTTCTTGCCTCAGCTCACTGCACTACGAGTAAATGTAATACCATTCTGACGTAGAGAAGATATAAAAACCTTGTGGCACATTGCTCTGGTCATTTTTGATACGAGGCAGAAAAGTAATAGAGCCTGACACCAAATGGTCCCATGTTGTAAATTAGATTTACTGTTTGTGTGCCTTGTGATCCAAAGCATGGAATAGTCGTTCTTAAAGACAAAGGGGTTTGTTTAGCATCAAAATTGCTACCTTTAGTGCATGTCAAGATTCCATTTGGCTTCGGCAAGGTGAAAGGCAAGTGTGAAAAGGAGGGCTGAATGAGGGAAGAACATTCACACAACAAAGTCAATCTCTCTGCCGTCCTTTGGGAGGAGTGTTGCTGTGCTGATAGAGGAATGTGCTTGATATCATCTTGATGCAATGAGCAAAATATATCAGAACAAAAGCAATCATCTTCAGTGTCAAATCTAAGTTTCTCTTTGTGTTGCTGCAGCTTTTTCTTCTCTAAGCTTTGAACACAGATTAGTTTTTTTTTTGTTTTTTGTTTTTTATCCAAAAGAGGAAATATCCCAGTTAATCAAGTTAAAGCACCAATAACTTTTAGCACCACCAAATTTTTATTAATGCCTCATCCTGGGTGATTTTTTTCTTAAGATAACAAGAGGAGGAAAGGATGACATATTAACAAGGAAACCACAAGTATTTTTTATGTCACAGCAAACCGAAAATTAAGTCACAAGGTACTGTATTTTTCACCTTATAAGTTGTTTTATTATTATTATTATTATTATTTTTTTTTTTTGCATAGTTTGCATGCCATGGATTTTTTCCCCCCAATATTTATAAACCAGTTTTTGGCTGAGATATGACTATTTTCATTCATTCTGACTGGGAAAATAATTAACACTACCATTTTTCATCTGCTAGATGGCACCAGAGTAGTAGGGCATGCCGTTGTATCATGTAATAGGCAAAAATGGCTATAATGATGAATTAAAAAAAAATAAGACAAAAACAACTGGACTTTATTTATTACTGGTATACTTTATACTTTATTGTATTTTTGTCTTGAACTTTTTTGAATTTAGCATAACCTGGATGACTAAGAATCTTCACCAGCCATTAATGACACAATCGGCTTGCCATTGCCTGCCACCTTTGTTCTGCTTACTCTTAGAGCAACCCTCAAACCAGCTTCATTTCGCTGCAGCGCCCCAGTGAAATGTAGCTAATTTGACCATTAAAGTGCATTTATTAAGTAAAAGTTCAACTGAGACACACCTTTGCTATAATTTCGAACAAACAAATAATTGTTTTAGTTGCTTTTCTTGTTAAATTTCGAAGAAATGAATAGTGGCTCGTCCTTCTACACTTGCCCGCTTCTGCACATCAGGTTTTGAAATGCAGCTGATTTGACCGTCAAAGTGCATTTATTAAGCAAACATTAGACTGAGACACACCTTTACTATAATTTCGAGCAAACAAATAATTGTTTTTAGGTGGTTCTCTTATTAAATTTGCACAGCGACTCGTCCCGGACACGCTTACATCCACATCCAAAAAGATCCTGGAACTTCTGGTGCCACTTGCCTCACAGTACCTGTTCAGTGTTCAACCACCAACCTCATCACCATCATCTCTGTTGCCATACTTACCTGGAATGCTCCAACCTCCTCATTGCACTGCTAGACCACAAGGAACCTGTAAGATAAACAATTGCAAGTCTACCAACAATGCCTTCTAGATACCATACTTACTTGTCTCTATCCTTTTTAGATCATCCCACTGTATCTTGATTAACCATCACTGCAAATAAATACCATTTTCCTAGTTGTTTGAGTCAGTTTGTCTCAGTTCCTCTGCTCTTGATGTTTATTACTGCAGTTCTGATAAAAATATCTATAACTGTTTTCATCATAAGATGCTTTTCAGTTAAAGCTTGGTGTAAAAGTTGGAAGGCAATATGCATTCCTTTATTATGAATGCTAGGTCTTTATTTTTTCTAAGTGTTACTATTCTCATTGGATTGGAACAATAAAGATATCTAAGCACCTAATGGCACAGCTTTGAAGTATGAGAGGTTTTTAAAGAGGTGGGTACTTTGAGGTCAGCAAAAGTTAATGGAGCACCCACATAACAACAGAAAAGGCTCATTACTCCAGAGAGGGTAAATAATGTTAAGTGCTTAATAAGAAGAGACAACATTTATCTGTTGAACGTGTAGAAATTGACCAATATGTGATGTAGCAACTGCAGTCATCAATCATTTTTACTCACTTGTTCCTTTTTGTGTCATAGGGATCACTGGTGTCCAGGTCCAGCAGTCACTGTGTGAGAGGCGGGGGACACACCCTAGACATGTCACAAGTCCATCACAAGACCACATAGAACCAAACAACCATCTACACTCTCATTCCCACCTAGGGACAATTTAGAGTTACCAATCAGCCTAACATGCATGTTTTGGTCTGTGGGAGGAAATCATAGAACCTGGAGAAAACCCACACATATACAGAGAGAACATGTCAACTCCAAGCAGAATGACCCTGGTCAGGATTCAACATAGCAACCTTCTTGTTGAGCGGTGGCAGCTCTACCAACTGCATCACCATGCTGCTCCGACCACAATCAAGGTTTTCTTCTTTCCTTTTTTTTATTTTTTATTATCATTTTTTTTTAATAGTCAAATGGGTTGTTGCTGATCTGTGCAGCTGCTGATGTGATTGCAAACTGACTGGTTCACATGATGCCATGTGGCTGTGATGTTTAGGTAATATATGCCTGTGGTCATCTTGACTCACCAAGATGCAAAGCTGTTCTGTTAGTTTTGGTCATTTGAACATGACTTTTACACATCAACTACCAATTTAAAACAGCTGTTACTTTAAAAAAAAATTTAAACATAACAATCAACACTGCACAAAATAATGATCATGTGATAAATCTATTCTTGTTAGAGGTTTCTTGGGGGTATACCTGAACAGCAACCCTAAAGTTGTTTCCACAAGTTTAGTGCGAGGAAACGTAATTGTAAATGTTTGCAACCCTGGGAATACTCACCTATTACCTAAAAATTCTCAAAAAAACTTTAATAAACAGGAGTATCACTTCCTCCTAGAAGTGCTACCTTATCATGGTGGAAGAGTTTTTGCACCTGAATGATCCTAGGAAATATGCTATTGGGGGCAATTGTAATTGCCCCTGGAAGTGTCTCCCAAGGCACACTGGTCCTAGGTAAGAGGCCAGAAAAAGAGTGATTCCAGAGACTCTTACGGACAGAAAACAGCAAAGAGCTCAGTGACACTTGCACGGACATGGGTTACCAGTACCCCACCGTGAAGCCAGGCCTTGGGGGCAGGGGCTCGTTGGCAAGTGCCTAGTGACCATGTCTCTACCCATGGGGTCCGGTCGAGCTCAGCCCAAACAAGCAACATAGGTGTGCCTTCCTGTGTGCCCACCACTGGCAGGAGGGGCCATACAAGTAGAGTGTATGATGCCATGGGCAGTAGCCAAAGGCAAGGGCCTTGGAACTTTGACCATGGATTACCAAAGCTGGCTCTTGGGACATGAAACATAACCTCTCTGGCAGGGAAGGAGCCTGAGCTTGTGCATGAGGTTGAGAGGTACTGACTAGACATAGATGGGCTCACCTTGACACACAGCATGGGTTCTGGAGCCAGTCTCCTTGAGAGAGGTTGGACCTTATTCCACTCCGAAGTTGCCCACAGTGTGAGGTGTCAAGCTGCTGTGGGTCCACTCTTAGCCTCCCGGATTGGTGCCTGTATGTTGGAGTTTTCCCTGATAGATGAGAGGGTATCTTCCTTGTGCCTGAGTGCTGGAAGGATACTTCATTGCTAATGATCATTGTTGGGACACAGGGCAGGGAAAGATGCTTGACAGACCTAGTAGACTCAAACGTGTAGTGAGGGTTTGCTGGGAATGCCTGGCAGAAGAAGCTCACAGAAAGATATTCAACTCACACCTCCGGGAGAGCTTTAACTGCATTCCAGCTTAGGCAGGGGATATTGAGTTAGAGTGGGTCATGCTCCGCACCTCAATTGTTGAAGTCTCTGTCTTGAGCTGTGATTGCAAGGTTGTTGGTGCTTCTTGCGGTGACCATCCTCTAAGTTGGTGGTGGATATCCCAGGATTGGGAGGCTGTCAAGCTGAAGAAGGAGTCCTATCGGGCCTTGTTGGCTGGTGGGACTCCGGAAGCAATTGAGGAGTACCGGAAGTCCAAGCGGGCCACAGCCTTGGCTGTTACTGAAGCATACGTTTGGATGTGGGTGGAGTTTGGTGAGGCCTTGATTACTTTGGATTGGCTCTGAGGAGATTCTGGCAAATCATCTGTGGGAATTTGTATTTTGTTCAGTTATTTCTTTAGATCCTTGTGGTTCCTGCGCTCCTCAGTGTTCTCTTCCTTGTTTTCAGCTCCTGTCTCACCTGTCTCAAATCTTAATCACCTCAGGTGTTCGCCATTCGGTCTCATTAGTCTCCCTTCAAATTCAGTGTCTCTGTGTTTCCTCCTTTGTCCGTGCATTGTGCTTCCCAGCTTGTTATGTTTTGTTCATCTGTCATTCCATTCACCCAAGTAAGTCTTTGTTGCCCTCTTAGTTGTTGCTTTTGTCAAATAAATAGAAACTCTTTATATTTACCTTGGAGTCTCCAGTGTCTGTCTGCATGTGGGTTCAACTAAAAAACAACAGATCATGTTACCATTAGGTGGGTGAGGAGGGAAAACCAGCACATTACTAACACTGTTTCAGTGAAGGTGGGATGCTGTTAACCTCAACCAGTGATGTCGCTGGGAGGTGGAAGGAATACTTCTTGGATCTTTTCAATCCCACTGGCACATCTTCCGTGGAAGAAGCTGAGTCAGGGGATTGGCGACCTCAGACATGGTTATGGACAGACTGTCTATAACCATGGCTGAGGTTGTCAAGGTAGTTCAAAAGCTCTGCTGCGGCAGGGCTCCAGGAGTGGATGAGATCTGCCCTGATTTCCATAAGGTTCTGCACATTGTAGGGTTGTCTTGGTTGATACACCTTTGCAAAATTGTGTGGACATTGGGGGCAATGCCACTGGATTAGCAGACTGGTGTGGTGGTTCTCCTCTTCAAAAAGGGGGACCGGAGGTTGTGCTTCGTTTTTAGGGGCATCACTCTCCTTACCTCCCTTGTAAGATCTATTCAGTAGTACCGAAGTAGCAAGTCAGATCATTAGTCAAACCTCAGATCTAGGAGGAACAATGGGTGTTCCGTAAACTTGGGATTGGGGGCCCATTGCTATGGTCTGTTCAGTCCCTATACAAGTGGTGTGGGAGATTAGTTTGCATTGCCGACAGTTAGGCAGACCCCTTCAGGGTGGGAGTTGGACTCCGACAAGACTCAGATTCTGTTCACAACTTTCTAGGACAGATTTTCTCGGTGTAGCCAGGGGGCAGATGGAGTCTGGTTTAGTGGCCTCAGGATTCCTTCTCTACTATTTGTGGATGATGCAGTCCTGTTGCCATCATTGTGTTGTGATCTTCAGCTCTCACTGGAGTGGTTGGCAGCTGAGTGTGAAGCAGCTGGGATGAGACTCAGCACCTTTAATTCTGAAGCCATGGTCCTGTCTGAAATGAGTGGATTGCTCTCTTTGGATCAAGGATGAAGTTCTGCCTCAAGTGGAGGAGTTCAAGTATCTTGGGGTTTTGCTCATGAGTGAGGGAAGAATGCACGAGATTGACAGATGGAGTGATGGGGCAGCTGAGCTTTAATGCAAAGCTCTCTGTTTACCTGTCAGTCTACGTTCCTACCCTCACCCATGGCCACAAACTCTAGGTAGTGACTGAAAGAACAAGCTCTCAGATACAGGTGGTAGAAATGAGTTTCGTCCGCAGGGCAGCTGGATTCTCCTTTAGAGATAGGGTGAGCAGTTCAGTTATCCAGGAGAGACTCAGACTAGAACCATTGTTCCTCAACCTCAAGAGGAGCCAGTTGAGGTGGTTTGGATATCTAGTCTTCTTGGTCACCTCCCTGGGGAGTTGGTTCGGACATGTTTGACTGGGTGGAGACCCTGGAGAATATCCCGGACATGCTGGAGAGACTCTGTCTCTCTGTTGGTCTGGGAAAGCCTCGGAGTCCTCCCAGAAGAGCTGGAAGAGGTGGCCATGGAAAGAAATGTCTGGGCCTCCCTGCTCAAGCTGCTGCTCCCACGACTCAGCTTCAGAACATGTGCAGGTGGATGGATGGATGGATGGATGGATGGATGGATGGATGGATGGATGGATGGATGGATGGATGGACTGATGGAAGGATGGTGGAGCATCACGTGAAAACAAATATTATACAAATTTATTCCATAATAGCATAATTGTACTGCTAATGCTTAGCATATTTTTAGTTAACATTTTTATATTTTTGTTGGATGAAACTGGAACCCTATATACACAATTTCATTCCACCAAATGTACCTAATGTGGTGCAAAATGACAAATAAAGAAACTCTGACTCGGATATTACTTTCATATACCATACGTGGCTGATTTCATTAATTTATTTTTTTTTACCCTGAGGATAGAAAAAAGACTGAAAATTAACTATGAGGATAGTTTTTGTTTACATGTTGTTGTTTTTTTTGGCAACACTTGATACACTGTGTACACTTTTTTTTTTCCTTTTGGACTTTTTCATTGTGTATGGATGCATATCAGATGTTTAAGAGTCTGCTCTGTATGATATTATATTTTTGAAAATAGAATAAAGACAGTTGAGGTTTAATTTTCATTTCTTTCTATGAAAAATATTTAACTTAAACGGCCCCTGTTTCTTATCTCCCCCACCCCCAATAATAAGGGGGAAAGTCCACCTGAGTTATAACTTACAGCACTAACTGTTTTTCTAATAAACCGATGCTTTATACAAGGATTATTAGGAGAAAGACTGAATGTTACTACCATTCTGTCCTTTGAAAATTCAGTGTATGTTTCTACTTTTTCAGGGGTCTGTGTAAAAA
>JARVGQ010000002.1:18527147-18539181 GCA_031762355.1 Hypsolebias martinsi | reverse complement strand
TTGAGCAATTGGAGCCACCTGGGCTCAGTAATTTAAAAGAGAGTTCTACTAACCGTTTTTCTCTCCCGCTCCTCCAGGTAACCTCTTTTTGTCCTTTGTTCCAGTTTGGTTTTGGTTGGACATATTCATTCAGATGAGCATCCGCTCACTCTTACACTGCACACACCAAACATACTTGCAAATTTATATTTATTATCCTTGGTTGGGTTTTGTTTGTGCAATTAAACTATTTTAATTAGCCCATACCTTTGTCTCCCCTCATTCTTGTTATGGGCCATGAGCCAGGCCTGTGACAAGTGGGGGCTCGTTCGGGATAAGGTGTTTCACTTAAAAATAGCTGTCAGTAAAGTAAAACTAATATATGTTTTCTGCACTTGGAAAAGTTTGTATTTTTCTTCACAACATAGTGACTCATTCTGTAATATTATGCCACACGTCTGTATGTCACCTTTTCAGACTTTTCGAAGAAACATGAGCAATTGTGTTTTTTTTTTTTTTGTTTAAAAAAAATAGGTCTCAAGGAGAATACAATAGAAATGTACATCCTTAATGTCTTTATGGTTTCTTCTGTGATATTCTAAATATAGGTTTTTTTAAGTAGTCAGTTTTTCTGAAAACCAGCAAGTTTTAGGACATTGTTTTAAAATAACAAAATGAATGAAGTTTCTAATTCCTAAAAGTTGGGACACAAAGTAATGTTTGATAGTAGGGAGAATAAGAAAGTGCGGAGAGTAAATGGAAAAAAGAGAAGAACAATTAAAAAAAAAAAAAAAAACAGACATTGATGGACAGCCAAAAGACCGGAGAGGATCTGAAGACGACACTTCACCTCCCTTCAAAGATTATGGAAATACGCTCTGCCAGGCAGGAAGTGACCATCAGTCATCTCCGAGAAGGCCTTTTCTGTCTCCTCCGATGACCTTCTGATACTCTGGTTCAGAAGCAGAAGAGACAAAAAATACAACCTGAAGGCTGCAACTCAGTTCTCAGCACTTTGGTGAAAAATGTGACTGTCTGCCTCAGAGCAGTGCGAGCAGGGCACACCTCCTGCAGGAGCATGCGAAACCCAATCTTTCCTTGTCAGCTGCTGGTCAGCAACTTTTTACAGCACAGAAATAGGCCTTTGTCTCCAGCCCTTGTCATCAGTGTTTCAGAGACGCGCTACATCACACGTTGCTTTTGTGTTTAGAGCGTTACTCACTTAGCTGGGCCAAACTAAAGATGCAGGAAGCCTAGTGATGCACTATGACTTGCTGTTGCCCTAAAGAAAAAAAAGCTGAGCACACATCCTGAGGGTGTTGATACCAGAAAAACCACAATGACATCAGAAGCTGGAGGCCAGCCTATAACCACTGGCCTGCATTCATCCAGTCAGGGACTCCAAGATGGAAAAACCCCTCCCATGTTGCTGCCAAGCTGCCAGGCCTCAACCAGAGGGGATGACGGACCACCAACTCACCCATCCAGAAATGTTGAAACAACTGAGGGAGCACAGGCAGAGAGTGCAGCGGAGTAAATTGTTAGACTGCCAGAGCGGAAAGCAATAAAATTTCCCACCGTACAAACTAATGACTCCAGCATGTGAACTGCAGCCTTGGTCCCCTCGTACCACTCTAAATTAGGGACCAAACAGAAAACTTCATCTCTTAATCACAAGTGAAGCCCAACCATCCCATGAAGGAGTGCAAACCATCCCCTGCTTTTCACACCAGTGCTTTATTAATTTATTATCACTTTATGTTAAGAAATAACTGAGATAAACTACGTTGGTTAAACCTTTCTGCACAATGTCATGAGAAACTATCTCATGGGATCAGAAGGCTTGGAGCATGAGCTGTGAATGATTCTCAGCTACTACCACAGCTAGTTTTAACGTAACATCTGTAAAATTCAGAGTCATTACAATTCTTCTGCAGCAGCAGCTGTGGCAATCAGCTTAAACTGAACAGACTCCAAAAGTTCATCACGCTTAAAAGGGCAGCCAATGAGTACTCATCGAAAGTTTTATCAAAATACCATATAAAAATACCGTAATTGCCGCCATACACATTGCACCACTGTATAAGTCACATCAGTCCAAAAATGTCTAATACAGTGGGACAAAACATAAATAAGTTGCATCTATTATGTGTCACCACTGAACACCAGGAAATGTGGGCTCGTGCTGTGCCAAAAATAGATTGCTAGCCACGGGAGCGTGCATGGGAGGACATTAACAAGAATTTAACAAGATTAACACTTAAAAACAATTACTGTGTTTGTGCGAAATTATAGCAAAGATGCGTCTCAGTCTTACATTTCCTTAATAAATGCACTTTGATGGTCAAATCAGCTGCATTTCAAAAGCCGATTTGCGGCTGCGGGAGTATGCAGAGGGACAACTCACTGTGCATTGCTTCAAAATTTAACAAGATAACCACCTAAAAACAATTGTTTGCTTGACATTATAGTCAAAGTGTGTCTCAGTTTAACTTTGCCTTAATAAAAAGACTTTAACGGTCAAATCAGTTGTATTTCGCCTGGGCGGCGCACTGAAATGCAGCTGATTTGATGTTTGCTCCAGGAGTTCCAGAGCAAAACGAAGGTGGCTCTGTATGGCAAGCCAAGTGTCTCATTAATGGCCACTTTTACCTATTAATGAGACACTTAGCTTGCCATATTAGTTGAGGGCCCTCTAGTGACTCATAATGGTAGTGTTCAATATTTTCCATGTCAAAATGAATGAAATCATCAGCTCTCAGCCAAAATTTGGGTTAAAAGTATGGGAAAAATACAAATACATCGCTTCGCTGTATAAGTCGCAGGAATGTTAATTTATGCAAAAAAAACTGTGATTTATACAGCAAAAAATATGGTATATAAAATATAGAGTAATAAAAAGAACACTTTCCTCTTCATACACTTTTAAAATAGTTCAAATTATGGGAATCTGCTTTCACTTTTGTTTTCTTGTTTAAAGTTTAGATTTTGGACTCAAACTTCTGCATATTGCGCTAATTTATTTGTCTGAATATCAACATTTCCAGCTTAATCAGAAAGAGAGTACTGTGACTTTTAAACTACAAAAGATCCATAAAAATACTTTCATTTCTTTCTTGACTTAAGTCTTTTAAATCTACTTCATCACACTTGCTTTTGTTGTTGTTGTTTTTTAACCCAGTTTTGGTTTATAGCAACTGCTTGGCTTCTCTTCTGTTTTAACTTTATCAGTAAGTTACAGTATCAATTCTATCTTCAAGAAATTTCAGATTTTCAGCAAAGTCATTTAGCCTTCCCACTGCGTTCTCAGAAAGTTGTGTGTTTTATGACATGTGATAACAGTCATTCTTGTAACAGAGATCTTGATCTCAACATTTTTATTTATTTTCCTTTCAGATTAAACAAGCACAATGAAACCATTTTAATTAAGTCAAAAAATATGAATATGTGTATTACAATAATGCAAATTTAATGGCTGCTGCTCTAACATACAGAGGTGACCTTTTTTTCTGCACGTCCACGTTCCAGCTGTAAAATCAATCGAGCGGTTTGTCTAAAGTCCCTGCAGGAGAAGGATATTTGACACCACCCATTTTACCTGCAAGGCTGTGTTTTCACCGAGGAGACAGCTAAAAACAAAAAGTAATAAAAGTGTCAGAGCAGAAAGAACACAGAGGATAGAATGAAATGGTTCAAAGGTCGTGTTGCAACTTTCTTTGTAGGTGCTTTGAGCTTCTGACCCCGCAGGTGTCCAGGTGTAAAAAGACCTCCTGCCCTTTTTCAGACATAAAAAGAAAAACGCCCCGAGGGTCCATCTCAGAGGGGCAGAGTGGTGCAGCAGGTGGAAGCTTTCACCTTCTCTTCTAAAAGTCACACTTAGTCCTGACTACAATCTGCAGGATAATTGTATGTTAAAAGAAAATCTGTGTTGATTTGTCTGTACCGTTGGCCATAAACAAAAATAAATCAACTGATTTCATTAAAACAGTATTTATTGGCTGTCAATCTACAAATAATTAACTTTTGAAGTCAACCCAATTCAAGATGGCTACCAAAGCCAACATAAAATGATTATTATTCAGCTAATTTACCAGCTATTGAGATAAGATTTGGTGTAGTAATAGCTGAGAGTCGTACTGCTCATACTTCAAGCATTAACGCATTCTGCAGCGTCTATGAGATCACACTTACATCCTTGTTTACATAGTTATCATTACTCAACATAAAATGATTGCAAGGTGGAGGGTGATGCATTCCTCCAAGGAATGGAAGACTTTTGATTTATGTTTGGGATCTACCGAACTGGTGTAGGCTATATAATTTTGAAAAAAACATTTTATTTAAGATACTGTGGTTCCCTGGACAGTGCTATGTTCTGTCCTTTGATGTACATGAACTAAAATCTTATAATATAAATTCTTTAATAAGGAGACAGGAAAACTATTTGATTTATAATTTTCTTATTATCATGTTTTGATTTTAATATGCAAACCTGGTCACTCTCCTATTGAAATAAATCCTATGCATTGTAGTTTTACCACTTCTGCAGCCTATTGGCAGGGTAATTTTTTTAAGGAAACACATAAGAAACTGTATTTAAAAAATACAGAACAAATAGCATTTTGAAAAATGGTATTAGGATATTGTGGCTTTCCCAGTCACACATAAACACAAAGCAGTAAACTTGCATCTTGTCTGTCAGGCTTTCTTTGATCCTTATTTCATATCTTCTCTTTAAATAAAGAGCTGCCTCAGGGAGTTAACCCAAAATCAAAAAACAACCTAATACACTGAAACAGCCCTGCAATAAATCCTACCTCTGTAAAGGCTTTTGTGTACAGATGTATTGTGTCAGTTGAACCGATCCCTGGCTGTGTTTGAGTCTGTATATTGCTAGGCTCTGGGTTGCGTTGTTTCCCTGCAGTCTCAGTGCTGAGTCAGTGTGAAAGCTGGACAGACTGTCATCATTGTGCAGAATCCCAAACAGCCAAACAATCACAGCATGATCCTTTAACAATCCCAAACGTGTTAATCAAACAGAAAAACTTGGTGTTTGACCCTATTGATCCAGGATTGATTTGTGAGCTCAGAAGGATTTTGTGGAGAACAGAGAGTCATTACTGTTCTGGTTGTTGGGTAGAGGTCCCAGAAAGCTAAAGTACATCTCCAGTATATCCACTGATGCCATTTCTCTTCTTAAACTGTTGTCTTCAGTTTAATAACATTTTTAATAAAACTCACATTCAGAGTCTGAGGAAAGTCCTAACAAGATATTTTTACTTGATGGAATCCTTGATGGAGCCTTTTTGTCTTTGTGTTTCATACTTTTTTTTTTTTTTAACTTCCTAATTTAGGTCTGGATCAAAAGCTCCATAAAAAAAAGGAGCATGTGAACAAAGTGAAATGGCACAGACTGTTACGAGTGCACACAGTGTGAGGGATCAGAAACTCAGTGAGACATATTAATCTCATTCTCAGCCACATGAAACCTGACACAACACAACAGGTAAAAAAGCACAAGTAAAGAAAATCAGTTAGTTGTCAGTACAGGATTCAAGCAACGCTCACAAGTCTACTTGAGTAATTCACAGATGGGATTTGTTTCTGATGGTGGCTATCTATGTCATTGTTTCTGATGGTGGCTATCTACAAAGTATGTCAGACTTGCATAATAAATCCTATAGATAGGGCTGATGGGTTTCCTGAGCTATCCCTTAGTCATGCTGCTAAAGGCTTAGACTGCTTGAGGACAAACTGGCTTCACTCTGCAGCTGTTTTTGATCCCTCTACTTTCCATGTTTACGTAGCAAAAATTGCTCTCATTAACCAGTTTTAGTGTGTTTTTCTGAAAGGCCACCAGGACCAATTCTTCTGTTTGTCTATCTAGTTCCTGTCCTCTCAAACTTCAGTGGGTCGAGGCAGATGGCTGTCCTGATCCTGGTTATGTTGGAAGTGTCTTCCTATTAAAATTGATTTGTTCCTTTCTACTGTTGCCTCCTTGCTGTTCAAGATGGGGGATTGAAGCTGGTAGTGAAGATTCATCACAATCAGCTGGTTTCCTTGGACAGAAAACTTTTAGCAATTGGAATACTGTATTTAAATGTACACTATATGACATCAAAGGTGTAGGAGCCATTTATCCTTCCTGTGTTTATTGCCATCAGGGGGCGCATAACATTTTGAGTTCTGAGTGTCTGAAGGAGGATGGATTACTTAAGGGCAGGTGTGATTCTGTTCAGGTGTTGTTAATGGGAAGAGGCAAACAGTTTTCTACTGTGCTTGGTTTGGATTTGATGTCGAATTTATGTGGATTTAAATGGAAACATCAAGACAAAGGACATGGTTCGGATAATAAATGATTTTATTATAAATCAAACTGAAGATCGGCATTATGAGTCTTAATTGAGCGCACGTAAAACCAACGCCTTCCAAGAACAACCAGTAGCCTAAAATACAGGATTTTAGCCGCTACAAAAGGAATGCAAGTCACATCCAAAAGTCAAAGCTCAGAAGCAACATGTTTGTGCTGAATTTGAGTTTTAACTGCCAATTTGAACGTTATCAGACCATTAAATTGCCGTTATCAGTTATCATCCCCATAGGTTGCATACAGACTGTCCTTCCTGTACCTCCTCGTAGGTCTAAAGGTGCGTTCTTATTGCTGATAATATGCAGCTTCGCCCACCATTGCTGAATAAGATGCATGTTTGTGCGCATGGGAAAGTGAAAGTTTTTTTGTTGTTAGCTTTATTTAAAAAAATTATTTACAATTTACCTACGAATTTTAATCTCGATATGAAGGATTTACTTCAAATTAATTCCAGATTTAACAGTAATTCAGTATCTAAAAAGAATTCACTGAAGAGAGGATGTGAGGGTTTGTTTTTTGTTTGTTTGTTTGTTTGATATGAGCAAAAATCTGCTCAATTCATATACAGTACAGCAATATATAAAGTACAATAATTATGTCCAGATATAACCCTAACCCTAACCTTAACCTTATAAATCTGTGATAACAACCTACTGAGCCTGCTAGGAGGTACAGGAGGGACAGTCTGAAGGAAGATAACTGATAATGGCTTTCAGCTACTAGCATACTAAATTTAGCTCAATGTCTGTAAAACTGACAAAGTTAGCCATGAGACTAATTGAGTTCATGAGCTGCATAGCTGACAGACAAAACAACACATAAACAAGCAATTACATAATCATCTAAGTTTTTTATAGCAGTAAAACTGTCACTCATTACAATAAAAATCAGTGGTTGACACTTATTAGTGCAAATATGAAAGTCTGAGTTATGAATAGCAGAAGTAGATGAACTAATAACTTCAATTTAAATTGAGTTTTTAAAATAAATAAAAACGAAAGAAGAATGCAAAAATCTGTAGATTTTGGAGGGATTTCATGTGCTGTCTCTAACCTCATTACCTTGACGTAAAATCTTGACTAAATCTGTACAAATGTGATCGAGACAGTGGGCAGTAATTCTGATCAAAAGAGGAAGCAGGTCATAATAATCACATGTTCAAGCAAAGTATATCTTAACATTAAAGGAAAGAAAGAAATGTGTCACAGCTCATATGTCATTATGATAAACATAAAGTGGCAAATGGCTTTTATTGTGTCTGGAGAAGTAGCTTCAACAGTTTCTTAGAGAGCAGCTGGATAGCATTGTGCAATTTCCTGACCATTTTGTTACATCGCCAGCATCTGGTACATTTGTGGCACATTGTTAAAAAAAAAAAAAAAAAAAAAAAAATTTAAACTCCATGTTGTACAAAATGCCTGTAGAGAAAAGTGCAAATCTCATTATATAAATAGTCTTATTTATATACTGTACAGAGACTGGTGGCCAGTGAACACATTGATTGTACAGAAAAACCTGTGAACATTGACTGCTACTGGTGGAAAAAACTCAGCTTGGATGTTGATAGTGTTGTTCCTAAAAAGTCAACTTATAGCTTTAACATAAGTACTCCTCTCTTAGAGTGTATACTAAACTATATCCTCAGCAGAATTTATATTTTTGTCATATATCTTGTTTATATACTGTATCTTAATAATCCCCTAGAATGTAGAAATAAAGTCCACAGTCAGAGCCATCAGCCCGCAACTGAATGCTTTCATTAGTAAAATTATTTTTGGGTCTTTTTGCTGTTGAAATTTTTATTTTTTTCCTCTTGTGGCTCTGCCATATTTCCTTCATTACATCATGGATCTACAACCCCAGGAAGCCATTGTGACCATAACTCCTCAGATGTGGGTCCTCTATCTGAATGTGCCATCTCATCCAAAACAAAAGTCTGACGAGTTCCTGTGAGTTGTGATGTCGTTTTATTAACAGCGCTTCAAGTGATCCGGAGAAATCCACACCAGTTCACAGACAGATGAGCAATTAATGATTATAAATGAACTTCATCCCCTGCAGCCCTCACTGTGAGTGTGAGGGAGCAGCTTGCAAGGACACACACGACTAATTAAGAGCTCTTGGTTTCTTAAACACTGATCACATAATGTTAGGCGGCACACTTGTGTGAAAGCACAAGTGCTTTTAAACATCCTTCACTGAATGATATTCTCACTGCTGTAGTTTGAGCCTCTAGAGATGAGATGTTAAAGACAGTAGCAGAGCCACCGTTATGGGCTGCAGAGCCATCCACTCCAAAACTCAAAGGAACATTTAATTAGATCTGAGTTCCACATCCATAGCTATTTGATGGTGAGTATTTCTGCACTCTGTAAAGGATCTCTTCTTGCCAAATAGGGTTCAATAGTTGCACCTTAGACCTTTTTTAACAAACATGTCTCATGTATTTATGTTTCTCTTTGAAACTCGTGTCTGTTTGCATTTTATTTCCTTTCTTGAACCTGTTGCTAGAACTGTGACCTCGGGAGATAGAAGCCACTTCTAATGATTATACTGTAAATAAATAAGGTAGGTTTAGTGTTCTTAATACACTATTTTAATAGTTCTTTAATTATATTTGCATTTCCCTGAGATTGTCAGAATGAGAGTAAAGCTTATCAAAAGTTTGTTTATTAGATTAGAATTTTTCCTCATATGTGACTTTTAAATAGTTCTGATGGTAATGACAGTGATAGAGCCTTCTCCTTCACAATAAAACAACTCAAATGCAGACTCTGTTAAATACTGTGCATTCCTTAAAGGAAAATATACTGTATCATTCAATCTTTATTTAGACAGGTTAATCCTATTGAGCCTTGAGGACTCATTTACAAGAGAGACCTGATTTCAACAAAGAATTATGACAACAATGGACAACAACAACAATAATAGACAATCATAAAAGAGGCATACATTATTTATTTCTTTACTTTTTGTACAAATTAAAAAAGATGGCAAATAGTAGCAAAAACAGCTAGATTATAAGACGAATGTAAAAAACTAAAAACAGGAACATGTCTGCATTGGTCCTTGCCAGGAGTTCAACAGATGTTTGAAGCAACTTAGAGAGGTCAAAGTCGAGAGCTTCAGCTCTTTTTGTAAGATATTCCGGGAAACAGGAGCAGAGTAGGAGAAGGTCCTTTTGCCAAGGTCAGTCCGCACTGAGGGAACAATTCAGGTAATAATGTCCTGAGAGTGCACACTGTAGCTGCACTCACGCAGTGACACATAGGAGATGTATGAAGGCAGCAGACCAAAAGGTGATTTAAAGATGAAAATGTACCAGTGGGAGAGTCTGTGTGAAGTTAATGATGTCCAGTTAACCAGTGAATACAGGGTGCAGTGGTGAGTACAACAATCACAGCCAGTTATGAATCTTAGTGCACCATAATAGACAGCATCCATACCACACCATACCATACCATTTTATTTAAAGAGCACTTAAAACAGCGACAAGGCCAACCAAAGTGCTGTACAAACAAATAAACAACAGGCAACACAGAAGCAATGTACAAATTGAAGTAAAATCAGAATATAGACATAAAAACATTGCAGATAATAAATATATTGACTAACATGTGTGAAGCAAATAGGTTCAACCACAGATCATCTGGTGTTGAAAGCTACGGAATAGTTGTGGGATTTTAAATGGGATTTGATAACCGAGAGGGAGGGGGCCTGTCTGACAAGCAGAGGTAACTCGTTCCAAAGTCTTGGGCCTGCTACAGACAAGGCCCTGACACCTCTCCACTTAAGAAGAGCTCGTGGAACAGTGAGGAGAAACTAGTACACTGACCTCAGAGAACGTGGTGGGACATACGGCTGTAGCAAATCAGAGAGATACGGGGGGCAAGACTGGTCAGCAATTTGTAGACATACAAGAGCATTTTGAACTAGATTCGAAGGTGAACCAGTAGCCAGTGCTGGGAGGCCAAGACTGTTGTAATGTGCTCTCTTTTACCTGTACTCGTTAAAAATCGGGCTGCTGCATTCTGGACCAGTTGTAGTCGTGCAATGGTGGTCTGACTGATACCAATAAGTAATGAATTGTAGTAATCAAGCCTAGATGTAATGAATGTGTGTATTACTGTCTCCAGGTTATTTTTGGACGATATGGGCTTCAGCTTAGATGTCTGCCTCAGCTGGAAAAAAACAAGCTTTAATAATCATGTTTACATGACTGTTGAGTTTCATGGAAGGATCCATTATCACTCCCAGATTTGTGACTTTTTTTTTCTGACAGGGCTAGAGCAGAAAGGTCGAGGCAGTGGTTCGTGATCGTGTCGTTGGGAGGGAACAACATGACTTCAGATTTATTTTCATTGAAACTTAAGAAATTTAAAGCCATCCAGTCCCTGATGTCAGCCAGGCAGTCGAGCAGAGGTTGAATAGAGCATGTACTATTGTGTCTTAGGGGAAAGTAAATTTGACAGTCATCGGCGTAGAAGTGGAAAGGTATGTTGTGTTTCCGGAAAATAACACCAAGTGGCAGCAGGTATAAAGAGAATATAGGAGAAGACCCAGGACGGATCCCCGCGGAACCCCCCATTTGTGTCGCCGCTGCAGAACTAAAATCGTTGATGGAAACACAAAAGGATCTGTCAGTGAGGTAAGATCTGAACCAACTGAGGGCTGACCCTGTGATGCTCACCCACTGCTTCAACCTAGCAATGAGGATCTCATGGTCAGTGGTGTCGAAAGCGGACAATTGAAGACAGACATAATTATAATTATACATAATTTTAGACTGAAAGTTACAGTTAAGCATGTGTAAATAGACAGACACACAGACATACTGTAAAAGAAAATGTACTGTGACAGATTGATGGATCGGTGTCTTACCTTGGTGAAGAGGGCGACTTTTCTTTAAGTTGTTTTTTTTCTGGTAAGACATGATATATAATTGTTACACATGGCCACATAGTGTCTGTGTTTATAGGATGTTATAATGATGTGTGAGAAAAGATGAAGTTTTCATATGGAATTAGTTTATGCAGTCATGAACAAATGTTTTATCAGTGACACAGATGTGCTTGTAGTGTTTGCATTTACACATTTCTAATGTTTACTGCAGGGGTGCCCAAACTTTTTCATCAGGCAGTTACTTTTAAAATGACCAAGTCAAAGTGATCTACCTGCTATAAGGCCCCGTTTACACGAGAACAACCCCCACAGTTCACTTTGACCTACTGGACATCAATGTCTGGTTCAAATTTTGATTGATAGTGACCAGTGGTGGCTCGTTAGTAGGGGGCGCTCGAGCGCCATCCACCCACTGGAACCATTCACCATTTTACATTGAAAACTAAAAAAAAAAAAAAGAAATAATAAAATAAAAACATTTTGAAAGATATGTAAATATTTTATAGTTAATGATGAGTTAAATTGTTTCTTTCAAAAACGTTTTCTGACTGGTGATGTATTTAACTCACTGTCATCTAGAAAAGGCAGACATCACTGTAAGAGTCACGCTCTTTGATTTCTCCAGTGCATTCAACACAATCCAGCCTGATTTGCTTTGTCAGAAACTCCAGAAGACTCAGGTGGAGGCCTCAAAAATCACCTGGACCAAAGACTACCTGACAAACAGACCACAGTTTGTGAGACTGAAGGGTTGTGTGTCTAACCAGGTGGTCAGTAGCTCAG
>JARVGQ010000002.1:18207724-18219011 GCA_031762355.1 Hypsolebias martinsi | reverse complement strand
CTTGGGGAGAACCCTATCCCACTATTTGCGTTCTGGTATCGACCAATTTACAAATGAAGCCCTGTTACTTGTTATAACTACTGCTGTTATGATTCTGTTCGGTTTTATGTAAAAAGTTTTTTGTAATGATTTGAAAAAGCAACAACACATTTATTATGTTCATTATGTGAATAGTAATGTTTTAAAGCGGTTTTTGATACTGTTAATTTTCTCAAAATTGTAATATTGGGCAGTTGAAATTATTATTTTTGGTCATTAAGTGTGTCTTGAATGAAAAATACTCCATGTTTAAAAGTATAAAAATGGTATTAACACTATTAAAGAACAGCTCTTAAGTATTTGTTGCGCAAATATTTTCATCACATTAAATAGACAAATTGAAGAAAATTATTTAATAAACATGAGGGTAATGAGGGGGGTCCCTGAACCCAAAACGTTTGAGAACCCCTGAACTAGAGTGAATGCTGTGTTTGAATATGGACCTGAATGGATGTGTGTCATCTCCCCGAGGGCAACAGTGAGAACAGGCCTGAAGAATGTTAGGACAGGAGCAGATTCTGGAGTACAGTAGTTTGACTTCTCAATGACCTCAAAAAGTACTCTCTTTGCTGTGCTGTGTAATGATGCCGGTGGTATTGATCATCCAAGTGAGGTCGTGAAAGTTATGCATTCCAAGGAACTTAAAGTCACTAATCTTCTCCACAGCATCCGTTAACGCAAACAAGGGCTGGGTCTGTCCTTCTTTCACCATCTCTTGAGGAGTTAAGAACCATGTTGTTCACAGAGCACCAAGCAGTGCCTTTGTTGATGTCACCTCTCTGTGCAGACTCGTAGTTGTTTATGTGTTTTGATGTTAGAGCTTGTATTTGTAGGTTTACTGTAGGTAACAAAGCAGCTCTACTGTGCTGCCGACTGCAGCACATCCATTGATGCAGTGCTGGATTGTTCTTTTTGTGCACAACTGCTGTGTTTGCTCAAGTCAGCCCCGTCTCCTGGAATCTGATGGCAGGTAAATAATCTGTTTACAGCTTTACTGCAGAGGAGAGGATTCAATTTGATGTTTATGTCACTTCCTGATTCATTGACTGACAAAGGCTAACTTCTCTTCTAATGTCTGTAATTCTATATTTTTTATATGTTTAAATGCTCATAAGGTTTTGCACCTTTGGTTAAAAAATGTTTGTCTTCAGTCAAATTGTAATGGTTGGATTCAAGTTTAAACTTGTTAATAAGAGTGTCCTGTTTAATTTTTGATCTTTTTTTAATTTTTTTGATCATTATCAATGGTCTATGTATTTAAGATTTACTGTATTGTACAATGTTATTGCACGATTGCTTCGCTGAAGGTTTTTAATGATGTTGTTGACGCACTGGATTATTGTGCTGCACTTTTCTGAGACCTGTCAAAAGCTTTTGACACTGTGGATCATGACATCTTGTGTCATAAGCTCTCAGAAATTGGCTTCTCAGATCACACCATTGGTTGGTTCACTAACTATCTTTCAAATCGAAGGCAATGTGTTCAGCATAATGAAACGTCTTCTAGTTATTTAATGGTTAACCATGGTGTACCACAAGGCTCAGTCTTAGGACCCTCCCGCTTCAAAGATCTGAAGCTCTCGACCTTGACCTCTCTAAGTGGCTTCAAACATCTTCTAAGTTCCTGTTAAAAACCAGTGCAGATATGTTCCTGTTTTTAATTGTCTACATTGCATTACAACCTAGCTGTTTTTATTATTACCATTTTCTTTCATTTGTTCTTCTCAATTAGTATGCTTTATTTAATGATTGTCTACTGTTGTCTTTGTTGTCCACTGTTGTCATCACTCTTTGTTAAAATCAGGTCTCTCTTGTAAATGAGTCCCCGAGGCTCAATGGGAATTAATCTGTATAAATAAAGATTGCATGAATGAACTAGTGACATTTTCATCAAGAACATTGAATAAATACACAAATGGCTTGCTATATATGTGAACAAATGTGACAGTTTTGCTTTCTTGGAGTGCACCTGTAGACATTGATGTCGAAAGACATTTGTGAGATTTCCACTGAATTGTTTTAAGAATGTGGATACATTTTAAAGTTTAGATATTTTGCTGGGTGTTTTTATTTTAATTTTATTTCAACTAATAAGCGATCACATATGTCAAATATTTATTTTGGGAGAAAGTGGGACAACTATTTCGTGTGTCCTGGCCCAAATAGGAACATAAAGTAAGAATGTATTTTAAGACTTTCATTATTTTAGTTGCGTGCCACATGTATGTGTGTTTAGTCAAACAGTAAACAGCAAATACGAAGACAGTGCGGATAATTGGGACTGCCGGCCTAGTTGGTACTTATGATGTTTGTAAATGAAAGCAAAAGTATTTTAACTGAACTATATAACAACCACTATACACCCAAGTTAGAAATTACTGGTTTCAAATCCTTTTTATCCACATCTATGGGCTTTTCTGTTTTTAGTTGTGTCCTCGGTCTGAGATGTAGTTTGGCTATTTGAGGCCCTCTCACAGTAAGTGGAAGCAGGGAAGTGCTATAAACAATGTGCCCGTGAGTGAAAGCAGATGGGGGTCAAGTATTGCCCCCGCCGATAAGGAAAACAAAATTCCTTTCCATTTTATCTTGTTGGAAATAACCTTAATGAACGTGTGCAGGATCACATGGACAGATTACACGTCCGGTAGGCAGTGAACACTCTGCTGCTCTCCAAAGAAAGATTAGTAAGAAACTGTTGTCCGTTTATTGATATTGATGAAAATTAAACCAGTACTGTGCACGTTGGCTTGACTCAACAATGACTGTTTGAAAATGAACGCACAGTATGACAGAAGTAGAAAATCCCCCAGCTCTTCCATACAACTTTTTTCTTTATTCTTTGCTCAATATTAACAAAAATTACACAAAAGTATTGCAGTTTGAAAACCACCTGGTTGTTCTGAAAACTCATTAAAAATTAAAACTCCTGGGCCATAGGCTAACTTGGTTTGACCAAATGTGGCGTCAGATAGTTGTTAGGTCGGATATAAGGCGGGAAATTTGTCACAGTCCAACATTTATAGCAGAAGTTGACCAGTTGGACCTGTTGGTGAAAACAATGTGTAAGAAGATATTCATCCTGGTTGGCTTTAGTTTATAACTTTAGTTTGCACTTAAACGAGAGTTTGGTTTCCTAAAATAACCAGTTGGTGCTAGCAAGCAGATGCTAAAAGGGGATTGTGCAAGGCAGCCAGCACCAAGCCAAGTTGTATTCATCTAATTATCTCTGATTAACTGAGTCATTATAACCCCTTTATTTTTGGTAGAAAACCTAACCCAGTATGCTGAGTCAACCAGTTAAAACTACCCAGTGTCAACTCGGTCCTTATTTGACCCAGCACTGTTACAAATTGGCTTCTTTACAACCCAGCAGTTTTTCATGATTTACGACGAAGGAATCTCAAATCTGTTGTGGCACAGTCAGAAGCGTTCCAATCAGAGCAGAATATAAACCATATTTGCTGTACGTTCATTGATAATCTGCTTTTTTTTTTTATCCAACACTGCCCCTCCCCATCTCTTCCTATCACCTCTGTCATCCTGGAGAAGAAGGGGAAAGTCATTAGGCACAAATGGGGAGGAGAGAACTGGTGGTTGCTATAGCCATGAGTGTCAGGGCAGAGCGCCACACCACTGAGAGATAGTGAGAGGACACCACCAGGGAGTATCAGCACGGGGAAGACAATACATTTGCGGCTCATTAAGTTGGATAAACAAATGGCTGACTGTTGGAGATGCTGAGATTCGTGGATATGAGCAGAAACATCTTGGAAAGTAGGTTTAAATGTACTCTTATGGGATTTCTTTTCCTATTCAACTTCTGTGATAATTACTTTAGTCTATATTATGACCCTCACTCATAAAGTGTTGAAATCACATAATCATGTAACAACTGTATCCTATTTTATATGACATAACACTGTTAAAAAGGCTTTTTGACTTGTCGCTAATTGGATTTTTATATATTTTTCAAAATAAAAATCAATAAATACAGATGGGAGATGAAGGAGCATTAATGGGACGCCATGAAACTCACTTACAGCTTGAGGGCAACCCTCGTCTCACACCGATCTAAAGTTGTGCACCAGAGAAACCGAGAAAGATGGGCAATGCCGTGCGAGGCATCGTCGCCTTCATTCCCTCCGAACGCTGTCAGCGCTTCTTGGTGGGGGACCTGAAGGAGATGCCACTGGACAGAACTCTGGACCTGAGCAGCCGTCAGCTGCGTCGGCTGCCTGTTGCTGTGTGCATCTTCGATGAGCTGGTGAAGCTCTACCTGAGCGACAACAACCTCAGCAGCCTACCTGCGGAGCTGCAGGGCCTGAAGAAGCTGCAGCTCTTGGCCCTCGACTTCAACTGCTTTGAGGAGCTCCCCGCAGCTGTTTGCAGGTTGCCCCAGCTCAGCATCCTTTACCTAGGGAACAACAGGCTGCACTGTCTTCCCAGAGAAGTAAGATATCTTAGGGAACTTACAACATTGTGGCTGGAGACTAACTGCTTCACTGACTTCCCTGAAGCTATCTGTGAACTCACAAACCTGAAGACCCTGCACCTCGGTTATAACCTCATCCGCAGTTTGCCGAATGAGCTAAAGCAGCTGCAGGAACTACAAAGTATCTGGCTTGCTGGGAACCTGCTCACAGAGTTCCCACCAGTGTTGCTGGAAATGCACTTTTTGGCCATTATAGATGTGGATCGGAACAAGATACGGTACTTCCCCAACTTGTCTCACTTGAACGGCTTGAAACTTATCATATACGACCACAATCCCTGCGTCAACGCCCCAGTGGTGGGCGAGGGAGTCAGAAGGGTTGGGCGCTGGGCCGACAACTCAGATGACGAACAGGAAGACGACGAGACGAACGCAGGGAATGAGACCGCAGATGAAGCGGGGGAGGTCCAGTCTGAGGAGAAGCTCACTGATGAAGGACAAGGAGCAGAGTGAGCCTCAGCTGTGGTGAGGAGCTCACCTGCTGTGGCATCCTGACTCCTTAAAGAACAGTGACACCGCGAGCGTCTTGATATTTTAACCAAAACTGGGACAACCAAGTACTTGACGTGCCTGTGACATGATTTACAATAAATACAAAAAGTGTGTGTGTGGGGGGGGGTCGACATTTTTTTTAAAGCAATCGGGCATAACATAGATGATTTTACCCATTTTGTGGCATGTTTATTTTAACCATGGCACAGTCAAAGTGAAACAGGAAGTGACGTCAAAGGGGAACGCTGGACTTCCTGGTCTTTGTTTATTGAAAAAAAAAAACTATTCAAACTCAGACCTTCTTTGTCTCTCTCTCTCTCTCTGACAGTGAGTCAAACTTATCTAAAGAAACATCAGATTCTTCCCTACTGTCTGAGTTGTTAGCCACTGTAGCATCGCTCCATGCATGTGCAGGCGTTCCCCTTTGTCATCACTTCCTGTTACTGCGCATGCAAATATCTCAACAACTATTCTTCTCAGCATCATGAATTATTCCATTTTTCTGGCTAAACATTAATGCTATCTCTCTGAAAATGCATCTGTATTTGTCACAAATTTTTGACGTCACAGGCACTTTAAGATGACTCACAAAATATTAAAAAGTCCCCAAAAATGTGGCCTGTACAAGAATAGGTTGAGTTTTACTTTAGATTGTCAAACGTAGCATGCCTTGAACTGCATGTAAAAAAACGTTGTTTTGTCTCACAAGACTGAGGTCTTGCAATATTTTAACGGGATTTTATGAGTATTATAATGCATATGTAAAAAAAAAATAATAAGAATAATACACATGTAAAGGCTAGTTTGTAATTTAGTTGACAAAGTGTTTGCATAAATTTACACTTTTATATGAACCTATGCAGTTGTTGCTGTGCCATTATAACATTAACTCAGCTCACAGTCTGACAAATGGAACTTGTCTCTTATTGATGAGATAAAAAATGAACTTAAACGCAGCCTGAAATAGCTTCTGTACCTGCTGAGGATAAAAACTGTGAGGGTTTTAACAGATGATGGATATCTGAGGTCGCCGACTGCACTCCTTATCCTGACAAATGCATAATTCATCTGATAGACTGAAGCTGTGGTTTTGAATAAAGACCTCTAATGGGCCTTAATATCATCTCCAAAAGCTTCTGGTTTGAACCACATAATGAGTGCAGCTTTGTAATCCCCTGGTGTGTCAGGAAAATGTTCTCTAAACAAGAATAAGTACCACTCTGCAGTATGTGATTAGAGATATTTTTAACAAGGAAATATATTGAAAATGGTGCAAATCCTTTCAGTTTTGAAATGTGAGGATTTAAAATTGAGAACTTTTGTTTACACTTTTTACTCAGCTTTGTACTAAACACTATTAGAAACTCTTTTGTTTCCTACAATTCAATTTGTGTACATCCATGCACTTATAGCCTCATGATAAAATAATTTTTTTTTTTAAATATATAACAAATGAAGGCCTCTTTTTTGTTTTTGCAAATTAAGAATCAGCATGTGGAGTTATCTGTGGTGATGAGTTAACAAACACGTGATTCTTAGTGGCAAACCTGTTCATTCAGCATTGTGAATAAATTCATCTTTGTTCTTTACTCTGCAGTTTTTCCTTCATTGATTGTGCTTTCAACTGAGATTTTATTGCTTTGTTATTTTAAATTAATTGCTTTATTATTAGTAGTATTATTTTATATTTATTATTATTTTATTGCTTCTGATTTCTTGCCTTTAAGCTGCTGTATTCCCACCTGTCTGCTCACTATACTCATGTTCGGGCTGCTGTTTAATACATCATATTATTTTACATAATTAGTGTTTAGCGTATTTCAGATCTATATATATACTGCTTCTTTATATTTTTGCTATTTTGGGGTGTAACTGCGACCTTGAATATACAGTTTCATTCCACCTTATGTACCAAGTTGACAAAGAACCTTGAAAATGAACTTAAGTATGTGAAATCAGTAATAGATTTTAATAATAATGGTAAAGAAACTGCATTTCTAAGTCATAATTAGGAACTTGTAAATAGTCTTTTAGAATAAAAATAATACAATCCTAAAACTCTGACTTAAAAAGAGGTGGGTGACATGCTTTAAGACTAATTTGATAAGTACAGTATTTCTCAAATAAGTTTCTTTGGAAAAAAAAAGTTTACTTAAAACTTTAAGAAATTTGTGAACATATATGACCTTATAAAATATTTCCAAATAGTATTTTTTCAGTTAGAAAAAAACCATCAGTGTGAAGTTCACTATAGTCTATTTCTTTATTTTTTTAAATGCATAAATAACATGTGCCATGTATCTTGAGAGGAACCAACACACGAGAGAATATCTTGGTACAAAATCCTGAATCCATTAAACACAATTTATACATTAAAAAAAAGCTTTAATTCAGAGCTTCCCTGAAGTACAGGTTAAATATGCTACTATGCCAAAAAAAAAAAATGCATTGCTGGAATTCAGCTGCTTCAAAACTGTAACTTCACCAACCCTGTTATATTGTGTTAAATCCAGACACTTCTTCATGAACTTACATTACTTCAATCTTAACTTACCTAAATTGCTCTGTCTACTGGTAACAGGGGAAAAAAAATTTTTTTTAAACTTTAAACTGCAGAAATTACTGTGTAAAAGTACACAACCTTCAAGTCACAAATGAACTGAGACAGAACATAGATTTTCATGGAAACAAAAACATACTGGTTGTACAAATGTAGCTTTTTTCTTCTTCTAGGAATTTGTTAACAAAGATCCTTTTTCTTAGATCAAATGTCCAAATCAAATTGCTTTGAAATATCTGATCAAAAAGTCACATGCTTAGCAATTTTGTTTCAGTTGCATACCATCAAAAACCTCAAGTCTGACCATGTTAGAGCTTAAAATCAATGGAGTCACTGTTTAGAACTACAGTATTCTAACATGAATACTTTAAAACTTTCCCTTATTTGTGAACAGTAGGCTGTGATGAGAGAAAACACCACCATGGTGACATCAAAACACAAGCAGGTTCAGCTGACTTTTAAACAAGGGTGTGTGGAATTGATGGCAAACACCTGATGACACAGCACTGAAGGACATGTCAGATCTGGAATGTAACACCTCCTGATATGAGCACCATCAAAACTCAAATAGCACAAAAATAAGACTTGTAACAGTGCTGTGATAAAAGAAAAACATTCATACATAAACTGTCATCAAGCAAAACCATATTATATCTCATGCATGTAAATGTCAATGAACTGTGGGTTTCCTTTAGTCTATGTTAGATGAAGTGTATTTAAGGTGCTAAGAATGGGAGTAGATATGCAACATGAGAGCGTTTATTATGCAGGAGTTATACTTTAGAGACTCATCCAAGGCCCGGGTCTCTGGCGAATTAATGTCTCTCCAGAGTGAGATGGAAGGCTTCTGTTCAACACATCTGAGCCGTCTGTGTCCTCGTGCTCCTCAGAATCATGAGACTCTTCTTCCTTGTTATCTAGAGCTTCCGCCCCAGAGGTATCTGGGTTTTCAGAGGGGTTCTCAGATGACATCTCTGCTAACGCGCCATTTCCCTGAAGACCATAGGTCCCATTCACTGATCCAATTTCTGCAGGAGAGCTGAGTTCTTTCTGTGAATTCTCTCTTTCCATTCGCTTCCGAGCCTCCTCTCTCCTCCTCTGGATGCGAGTGTTGTCTCCCATCATGACCCTGATTCGGACCTGATCCGGAGGCCAGAGCCCACCCCATATAAACTGCAGGTAGCCAAACAGTGCGATGACACTGAGGAAGGCGAAGTTGGTGGATATACCGATCACTGCTGACGTCAAGGGGAAGTTGTACAAAACGTATCGTATACCAGTGAAGTAAGCATGGATGCGGAGCTGAGAGGAGTAGATCTGGACCTGCTTGGACTGGATCTGAATGACTGCACCAACAGTGGGTTCATAAGCGTTTGTCTTGTAATCCGAGTAGAGCTCAACTTCAATGAGTTGCTTCTGCTCAGCCATCCCAGTCAGCAGGAGAGGAGAGAAGCATAAAGTGCTCAGGGTTTGGAGAAGGAAAGACCGATAATGCAGCATTGTGGATCTGCCCACCGATGACACAATCTTCCCACCTTTGGTGTAACAAGACATCCTGACCATGAACATACCCAACTGTTCATTAACTGGAGACTCGGGCATCACTAACTCCAGAGACACTCTGTAAGGCTGACCATTAGCCATCACCTGATCTCTCTCATTCCTCATGAATGAGATGTTGGCTGTGGGGAAGGAGCAGAGGCCTGCCTTTCCAGCATCACAATCAGAGGTGTAGTAAAAGTGCACAGGGGTGGAGAAGCTCACAGTGGGCATGTAGGAATAATAGAAGCTTCCATAGAGAAACACGGACACCCAGAGCAGCAGAACTAACGTGCAAAAAAGGATGGCGGCCTGAAGTAATGTCCGTCGGGCTTTGAGGAGGGTCACAGCTGCTACATCCTGCAGCCAGTGAAGAATCGGTCCCATCGCAGCCCCCATCCTGTCTGTTCCGTTCCTGATATTGGCTTTAGATCCTCCTTGGAGCTCTGTGAACTGGTGACTCTGTGGTGGATCCTTAAATTCAAACATCTCACAGTGGGTGGCACCGTTCAAGAGCTGCAAAATCCATTTTCTTCGCCTCCCATATCGAATATTTTTAGCTACCCCCGACTAATTCGGCTCGTTACTGTCACTTTGAGCCTCAAACCATAAGAAATCATCGAAAAACGTATTAATAATCGGGCTTCATTGAGGTTGAACGTTTATGCTTCCTACATTCATTAAAGACGCAGCTAGCTAGCGGCTTAACAAAAATATGACCCCGTGACCCGGAAGTTGTCGGCACGCCAACGCTCCTTTCGCGTGCAGTTAGCTTAGTTGAGCTCAACCATCGACGTCGAAGCTAGGAGAACTCCCTCCAGCAGACACAATAGTAATGGGGAAGAAAAGTCGTCTTTCAGGAGGAGCCGTCGGCCGGAGAACAATCCTACAGCTTTCTCCTCCCGGTAATCGCGGTGGGATCGCAGGAGAAAGGGAAGAAGTGAACTCGGGATCCGATGGTACTATTCGTAGCATGTTAGCACATTAGCGTTTTAGCTAAGGGCCAACCCAGTGCTAGTAAGGTTAAAGCCCGAGAATTCGGCCTACGTGTTAATAGAAAGATAAAGAATTTTGTCTGACTGGAGTTTTACTTTGCACTTGGTGCAAATCTGTTCTTAAATTGCGTATATGTAGTATGCTTACTGATTAAAACTGTTAATTTAAAGAATGTACACCAAAGCAAGCGTACTGAGCTAGCGAGTAAAATCCTGTTGCGCTAATAGGTAGCAGGCCCAAAATAGAATAATAAAGAACAGTGTCAACCAGCCAAAACTCAATCAGCATGCATAGCACAAGTTTTGTGACGTTTATTTGGATTACTTAACGAGAAAGGAAAAGGTGCCCGAGTACGTCATTGGTTTTCTGTGGCCAGCCCTGTGAGTGTTTGCAATGAATGTCTGCTACTTAACGTTTAACTTTTAATATTGACTATTTCTGTGCAGAAGAGCAAGATGGTGATGGACACAGATTTGTGAAACGCGCCAATATGAAGACTCCCGCAGTAAAAGCCACAGGTGAGTTAAAAGTTTGTTTAAACCGGCTTTAAAGTGTGTGTGACATGATGTTGGAACTATGCATAAAGTGGCACAACATGTTGTCTCATTCAACTATTTTCTTTTTTTAAAAGCAATATGATAAATCAATGAAAATTTGATTTAAAAGTTTTCCAGCATTTTAAAATTGGCGCCATGTTTCGTCACTGGATATCCGGGTACTTCCGCATACGACGTTTGTGACATAGATGTCGGTCAGCGGGTGTCATTACAACGCAGTGTACAGGTAACCCCCGGTTTACGGCCGAGTTCCGTTACACCGGCCCGGCCGGATACCGATTCGGCCGGTTACCGGAACCGGCTCGCGGGGCGGCCGTATACGCGGATTTTAGCCGGATGCCGAAACCGAAAGCACATGGCGGCCGTATACGCGGATTTTAGCCGGATACCGATACTTGTATGCTAACGCTGCGTTGCACACCCATTTATCGACATGGGGGCTGAACACACGTACAAACTGTTTGGAAATTGATTACTGTACAGTATTTGAATTGATTTTGTTTTAAAAATGGCAGATACAGTACAGTACAGTACAAGATTGTTTCTTATTCAGCTTCCTTTCATTTTAAATTTGTTTCTTGTTTTTTTATCCTCTGAGATGGTTTTGTAAAT
>JARVGQ010000002.1:18194759-18207624 GCA_031762355.1 Hypsolebias martinsi | reverse complement strand
CAAATTTTCATTGATTTATCTTTTTGCTTGTAAAAAAGAAAATAGTTGAATGAGACAACATATACACAGTATGTTGTGCCACTTTATGCATAGTTCCAACATCATGTCACACCCACTTTAATGTTTAAACGTACTTTTTATTGACCTGCACTAAGTTGTATTTCTTTTTCTTTTTAGAGGGTTTGTCATTGCTTGGGGCCTATGAGGACAGTGATGAAGAGGATGCTGGAAATCGTTCAGCTGCTCGTTCTCAACACAGTCAGCCTGCAGACATTGACAGTACATTGGCCAATTTCATGGCTGTGAGTGTAACGAGTGTTCCTTATCTTATAAGGCGTTTACAGTAATGATAGGTAGATAGATGCTCTATGCTTTATTACCTTTTAGAGTTATTGTATTGTTCAAAACAGAAATAAATGCAGCTCTAATTGTGCTGTATTCTTGGAAATAAGGTGAGCATTGCAGTAATTAACCTTTTGGTGATTGTCACTGATAGGTTTAGACTTGTTCAAGAGTTTTTCTGATTTATGCTATCAAATGTAACTTGTCCACCAGATGAGTGCTGCTGAACTGATTTTAAATCAAATCACTATAAATTTAACACTAAAAGCATATCATGTTTTTTGTCAAATATAGTATTTAAGTTATGACTTTAAAAAAGTCATCAATTTGCATAATTCATAAAGCTTAGAAGGCTGTTGATTCTTATCGTTACTGATTTTTTTTTTTTTAACCCAACTTATTATAATTGTTACTGTTTCTGGCATTCTAGGAAATTGATGCAATCACAACTCAGCCAAGTACAGATGATGCAGCTGCCCCTGAGTCAAATGCAATCCCACCCAGACCTGAAGATAAAACTCAGCAGCCAGCTGAGGAAGATGGGCAGAATCAGCAAGGCACAGAGTTTGAGTACAATACACAGTACTCATTAGCTGGAGGTAACTGTCTTATCTGTTTTTTAAATTAATTATTGCCATGTATTGTAGATTACATCTCTTCAGCTAGTTTCCCACTGCAGCTATATTAATTCAAAAGCAATAGCTGCCAGGTGATAATGGGTTATACTTTAAAAGCAGCGTTTTGATATTTACCCCAATACACTTTTATTAACCAGTGTTAAAGCCAGTTCAGAACTTGTTCAAAACCAAGAACTTTAAAAAAAAAAAAAAAATCTTACTACAGACTGCAGCCAGTTTAAGTAGTTTTGACTAGTTTTAAATTAAATCTGTGAACAGTAGCTAATAATGGTAACATTACTGTACTCCTGCCATGGCATATACATTTTGTTACAACCCCTGTTAAATTTTGCCTAAAGACAATGATTGCGAAAGCTGATTTATCTGGTGCATCAAGTATTGTTCACACACACAGTGGTTATCAAAAATAAAGTATTTAAGTTGGAAAAAATAAAAGGTACATTAAACTTTTATTCTCCAATTCTTCCAATAAAATCAAACTCACATTAACATTGAAGCTAATTTTTTTCGCCCAGAGAACCTGTCTCCTCTTGACTTCAAAACAGCACATATTTCAATTCTGATTTGCTGTTTTCATCTTTTTAAATTTATAATAATTGTTCAACTCCATTGAGCTATAGAATTATTGTCTGAAATAATTAATAAATTATGCTGTCATTTGTTTGAAAACAATTCAAAATCCGTGTCCTTGTGTTCCAGTGGGTGTGGAGATGGGAGACTGGCAGGAAGTATGGGACGATAATTCTGGTTGTTATTACTACTGGAACACTCTGACCAACGAGGTGTCTTGGGAGCTGCCAAATTATTTGGCTGATCAGGTGCAAAGCCTGGGTCATTATGCAAACAGGTAGGAGAAAAGTATCTTGAACATTATGTCTTTATCTGCAAAACAAGTAATAACAGGAGTTAGTACATGATGTATTCCAAATTCTTTATTTTTATTCTACTAGTGGAATTGTATTGTCAATGGAGTGTTTTTAATTTTCCTTGTAGCACTAGTGTCAATGGCAATGGCTCAGTCCATGCAGGTTATTGCACAGAGGAAAATCCTGCCACCCCAACAGCTGCAAAGGAGACCAAAGTGAAGGCAAGTTTCATTTAGACTTATGTAAATATTCTTGTTTTTGTGTTTAAAGACTTGCCAGTCTAAGTTCAAATGTGCTGTTCTTGTTTTTGTCTAACAGGAGGTAATAGAAAGTGTTGTAGGTCTTACAAGTGAAGAGGAGGAGCGTCAGGGAGTAGCTGCATCCCTCCTCGGTCCACTGATCCCATCTGAAGTAAAAGAAGCAGAAGAAAGGTGGAGGAAACGATTGCTTAAGGATTTGGATGAGACAGAGAACAGTTTGGATTCTGACGGAGAGGGGGTAAAACCCGTTGGATCTCCTATACCCTTTCTGGACTCTGACTTAGCCATCACTGTCCAAAAAGATGTTTGCACTAAGAAGCTGTCAAGAAACAACTCTGATGCTGAGGAGGAGCCAGAAGAAGACACGGTGGACCTTGAGCTGGCTTTGGAGAGGAAGAAGGTGGGAATTTCATGGTCTTCAATAACTACTGGGAGTTATTTTGAAGCTGTCTTTGTTTTCTTTAAGACTCTTAATTATTCAAAATATGTTTACTTGAAATTTATGATCACATGATTATTTTTACTGTCATGTTCACTGTTTTGTCAAGCTAACAAAGTAGCACATTTATCCACCTGTACCCCTCTTACCACAAAGTGAAAAATGATCTAAATTCATGAAACGCACACAGGCTCATCTCACTAACATGTCACTTTCCACCCAAACACTACTGTACATGTAGGGTGTGCTTTTATTTCTATCAGCAGTAGTATTTCAACTTTTTCTGAATATCAGGCAGATTAAATGTCAAAGTGACGTAGATGTAACTGTGTCAACATCTGGTGCTTTAGGCCGAGCTTCGGGCACTTGAAGAAGGTGATGGGAGCGCAGGGGGCTCCAGTCCACTGTCTGAGGCAAGTCAAGAAGCTGCTGGATCGCGTGGTCTGCTACAGAAAAAGAGATGGAAGACTGTTTTCCCGTCTGTTGCCAGCCCCGACTCTAACAGCCGAGGCTCAGACCTACTGGACAATACAGAGATGGGTGAGTTTAAATGATTACATGATTGTGGAGAATCACAGACATGATGGCTGATAGTATTTAAACCCTGCTACTTGTGTTTTTGTATACTTGAGTACTTCTGTTGTCTTTTTAGCACCTCCTAAAGTCTTAGAAGGTGTTGTGGAAGAAGAGGACAAAGAGGCAGAAACGTCTGAGGATTTGTTAGATCCACAACTACTTTTCAAAGAAGAGGAAGAGACCCCTGAGCTAAAGGTAAGCTCAACAATCTCACTATTGTTCTGCACTATGTTCAGGCTGTTGTTTAATACATTAAATTATATTATTATTGTTTAGCGTATATCTTAGATCCTTGTATAATGTTTCTTTTTTATAGTTTATATTACTGTTTTTGTGTGTAATTGAGTATACAATTTCGTTCCACCTCATGTACCACATGTGATGTGAATGACTAAAGTCACCTTGAACTATGAATTGCTAGATGTTATTTTTTTCAGTAAAACAGAACGACATGTTTTTAATGTTAAAAATGTAGTTTCAGATCGGAGAATTGGCTAACACCTTAACTAGCAAGATGGAGTTCCTGGGTATAAACAAGAAGACAATCTCAAACTTTCACTTACTTCTGCTCCAAACTGAGGTAAGAGAACAGTTCATTTATAGCTTTCAGTTGCAGCAATCTCTCTGGGACTTCTGAAATATTCAGCACTTGGTGTCATATAATTTATCAGTGCTTAATATTTAAAACTCTCATAATAATCCATCATAAATTGTCCCTCTGGAAATGTATTATAATTACTTTTACATTTTGATGATCTTTTCCGTGAATCTAATAGCTTTATGTATCTCCATATTCTTACATTTTCTTGGTTCATTTTGCTGTTGTAACCATATTTTTCTGTTTTTCTTCCTTATTTTTTAGACACGGATTGCTGACTGGAGGGAAGGTGCTCTGAATGGGGTCTATCTTCGCCGCAAGCTGCAAGAAGCTGCAGAACACATAAAATATTATGAACTTAACGCCACCCCTAAAGGCTGGTCCTGCCACTGGGACAGGTACGCGCTCCTTACCTTTCACATCTATAACCTCCCTCGCCCCCCCAAACATTTTATGGTGTCTCAACACGCCCCCTCAGTGCCGATGTTGCAGCCTTTGTAACATGACTTGGGGAGAAGCTTAACCTGTCCGAGTGGATTTCCAGAAATAGACTTGAGGTTTCTGTGGTACAGAATTGCACATTCTAATAAGGGAGCATCTACTCTGAGCCAGCCTGCTTCCTGTTAAATAGACCTGCCACAGAATGGACTCCTTGTCCCTGTAACTGACTCTTAAGCCCTTTGTTGTGGGGCGTTTGTAGACCGAGTTTGAGTTCATTCAGAGATCAAAATTGGGTGGGTGTTAAAAGGCTCGGTGTTTTTGGGGGGAGCCTTGCACTTTACAGGACTACAACACCCAGAATGCAAAGTCGAAAGAGTGGTGTCCTGGAATCAACAAGTGTCATGCGTCAAAACGTGAAGATGGAGCAATGACGGGAATCCAGCAGGTCAGACCAACTCTATTTTATATGTCTTCCTGTTTTTTCATTATTATTTTTTTATGTAAGATGTATTGATTGTGTGATTGTTATTGTCTGATCTACTATTGTTTACAATGATGATGGTGGTGGTGTTTCCTCCCTGGTGTCTTCCTGTATCTGGGAGGGAATGGTTGTCTAAAACAAAGAAAGTGTGACAACCATGAGCTGCTGAAAGCTACTTTCAGGACCTAGAGATGATTTGTTTTGCATTATTTATTCTTGAGAGCAAGGTGGGTCCCCTGTCCACACCCATAATGACACACTGATTGGGCCCTTGTTCTGGACTGCTAAAATTGCTGTCCATACCAACAATCCTATTCCCTGTTTTCACCATTATGTTTGCTTCCTTGCCCCCACTGTCCCAGGGTATCATGGCACTCTGCAAGTTTCAAGGGCCTTGGTTGAGACTGTTGTTTTCTATGTCTGTTGTTCCATTTTTAGAGAGCACAAGCGGTATTTCTATGTGAGGGAGCGGACTGGTGCCTCCCAGTGGGAGTTTCCAACAGAGGCGGACGAGGAGGAGGACTCTAAAGACAGTCCATGCACGCAGACACAGACTCTGAGTCAAGAAGATACCAAAGCATCTGGTGATGTTACAGGTCAGACTCTTACTGTTTTATTCTTTTGGTTTTATGAATGTGGTCACAAAAGGGAGAATCAACATTGGTGTGTCTCACACATGACTCGTCAACTAAACTATCACCCCCTGTTTTTTTTTGTTTTTTTTACATTTTATTCCAGCAGAACCTTCTACATTATCCTCTGCTGCACCACCAGCAACACCACCACCTCCTCCTCAACCCAGTTCATCCTCCTTTTGGTCCCTATCTCAACCACCGCTTCCTGATAGCCCTCCTCCACCTTCCAACAACCCCCCGCCTCCACCTCTCCCCCCAGACTCACCCCCTCAACCTCCTCCACCTCCTGAGAGCGATGAAGAAATTATGGAGGTGGAGATGGAGATGGATGATGATGACGAGGAGGAGCCCCCAGCTCCTGGAACAGAGGAGGACAGCGGGAGGTTGGGCTCTGCTGGCATGAAGGTCAGGAAGTAGTGAATTAAATGTTATTAATATTTTACATTTGTATTGTGAAAGTTTTAACTTTATTTCTTTTGACAGATTTTTGAATCAAATTCTTTGGGGAAGGGTCAGAAACGTAAGGCTGGTCAGATGAATAAAACCATTACGATTGGAAGCAGTCCCATTATCTACACTCAGACAGCTGTTTGTACAGGTAACCACACCACCTCTGTAGCATAATTATTTTACTAAAGACGATAACAATTCTGACTTGTTGGGTTTTGTGGTCATTACTTTTATTTTTAATACACTTTTTGAACTAAACCCAATTGTTACATAATTACCATGAGAGGGAATAATCGCAATGGTTTTTACATGATGGTTTAAGGTTTGCCTTTGTCTGCAGCACCCCTCATGTCAGCAGCTGCATACTGGGGTATGCCAGCTGTGACTGCCCCTGTAATCCAATGTGAACTTCCTCCCCCCCCACCTATGGCAACTGTTCCACCTCAGCCACCACTGCCACCACCCCAACCTGTTTATGAACCTCCTGTAGCCAAAGCTCCAACTGTGGACAAGACCAAGAAACTAAAAAAAGATAAGGTTAGTATTATTGTTAATAAATCCATGCATTTGATTTGACATTAAGGTCACACACATTTCACATTTGTATGAAAATGCATTTTATTATTTTTAAAATATCACTCATTTTTCTACCATGTATATAGTCAAAGAAGAGTAAGACGAAAATGCCATCGCTAGTAAAGAAGTGGCAGAGCATCCAGAAAGAGTTAGATGAAGAAGAGAAGAGCAGTTCCAGTGATGAAGACCGAGAGCAGCTCAACAAAAAGAGCATCGAGGACTGGAAACAGCAGCAACTCGTGACGTATGTTTCTAGTTTGTCAGGTTTTATTTGTGTACTTGAATTAGTGCCATTAATTTCTGCTTTTAATCTAGTCATTCTTGTGGTAATGCTTTTTTCTTTGTTGTTCTCCAGGGGAAAAGCTTCAAAGAATGCCAATTTTGAAGCACTACCCGAAGACTGGCGAGAACGCCTTAAGAAACGAAAGATGATGAACAGCACGTAATATCAAGCCACTCCAGCAATGTTTGTAATGTTTGTAAAGCTACACCGTGACGTCATCTTTAACAAAAAAAAATAGTTTAATACTAAGTGGACTTTTTTTTTCTTCTTCCTTCACAATTTAAGCATTTCCAAGCTCCTACATGGCAGGCCATTCTCACATAGAGGGGTTTTAAATGTCCTGTACTTTTTTTTTTTTGTACTTGCAAGTATAAATGTGCCAAATGTGCCACGATAATACTTTTGTCACATTTTTGTACAGACGCAGTTCAAATGTTCATCAGTTTGTTTGGCAGAATTGTCTATTTTATAGTGTTTTTACAACCTTGTACATAAAATGGAAAATTGAATGGACTATGTTTGTGCAATGTGGGTTATGAAAACTGTATACAGTATTTTGTAAAAAAATTAAAAAAATAAATTGTTTTTTCAAAGCCATTGCTTTATTTTGTAGTGAAAATAGTTTTAATATAATATTTTATTGTAATTATTATAAACCAGATCAATGTTCCCCTAATTAACTTGGCGGGGTGCTCGTCTCGGCCATGATTTTTGTTGACGGAGGGAACCGAGACATGTCTGAGCGCAGTTTGTACCAACAGGTTTTCAGCAGGGCAGGGGCGTTCAGGCACCTTTAGCTTTTCACTTCGCTAGCTTTAGTGCCATGTCAGTGGGGGGGCAAGTTCGGTTTGTTAGGTGGGGTGCTCAGTTCTGTTAACGGGTGGGGCACCCCGCTTGTATAATGATAGGGGAAACACTGCAGATATTTTGTAAAAAAGTAGATTACTGGTAGTCAGAAACTTCTGCTTCGTTGTTCCCCGCCTCTTCTCCATCTCCATGGCAACCACTATGTTGGGCCGCTGGGTTGCCTAGCAACGTGTTGACCACGGTAGCAATGTGTGCTTCGAGATCCGTCCGTGTTGGATGAAAGTGATTTTTTTTTCTCTACGGTGTTATCGTTTGTCCTTAAAGTGTAAATATTCAATCATGACAGAGGTAAGTGATCATCGGAAAACCATATAAATATAGGTTAAAAAAGAAACGCTAAAGTTTAAGTGTTGCTCAAACGAAGCTAAGTAATGTTAGCATCAAGAAACTAAAGTTGTTGGCAACAACAAATCTTTAATTTGAGTAAAACCTGGAATTCACTTAAGAAATACCAAGAAGAAAAAGTACTTCTAACACAATTGGCATAAATAAAGCTTGTAGGTAGCCAAAATGCTGCCAAAGGTGGATCACGTAGTACTTAATTTTCTATTTTTAATAAATTTGCAAAATTCTCAGATCTTTTTTCACGTTGTCATAATGGGATATTGTGTGTAGATATCTGAAGAAAGAGACAAATTTAATGCAATTTTATTTTGGAATATAAAGCTGTAACAAAATGTGCAATAAGCGCAGTGAATACTTTCCGGGTGCACTGTAAATACAATAACTTTCAAAATAAAGGCAAACTCCTGGCCTCTATTTTAATTTGGAAACATTCAGAGGAATTATATTTTCAATACCATTAAAACTGGCAAATTATGTAAGTATTTTTTCAATACATTCAAGTCACATATATATAAAATGATAATTCTTACTTCATATTTAAATTTTTATTTATATTAAATTTGTTCAAGTGTACAGTAAGTTGGAGAAAAGCCCAATATTTCCCAAAGGCCCAAATATTATGGGGTAATATGATCAAAAATAAATTGCCACCCTTATTTTTACTGCAACTGTTCTGCACTTGTTTGTCCATTTAATTTTTCAATACAGTATTCACAATCTTCTGAGCAGCCATTAATGCTGCAGATCGTTCTAATGAATTGAGCTCCATCTGGCTGAAAACACACTGCTAGAATAATATTGTGTGTGTGAACTGTCATTCAGAGTTTATCCAGCTGATGATTAATCATTCATTGTAGTAGTGTTGACACTATTTCTGCTAATGTGTCGGGATGATAAAGAAATATTTGTTTTCAGTGTGTTGCATGAATATAATAATACAATGGCTTATATTTTACCTATCAGGCAGTGAGAACACCAACCATCACCTCAGTCATCAGGAATTTGTGGAACACCAACCAGTTGGACAAATCAGACACGAGTGACTCTAACACAGAGGAGGAGGAATTTGCAGGAAGGAAACGATGTAAGCTACCGACATGTCTGCATTTGAAAGTTGTGTGCACATTTTCATCTCACTTTACTAAGGCATGGTCATCTTAACTGTATGGCCATAAATAGGAGCATTAAACATAAATAATTTAAGGTTTTATTTATTATCCTAAAGTATCTATGAAATTAAGTGAGACCCTGCGCACGAGGCAGCTGCTCCTAAACTTTCACAAAGGCAAACCTGTTCTGAGTTTAAAGGCACCGCGGGACCTTGTCAAATTTCCAACTGTTCCCCGCCCTCGTTGGCCCATAGAGTGTGAGGTCATCAGTGACATCATCCAACACATAGGTAACTTTTCATTCTTATTAAATCTTTTACTTCACTAGGATTGATAAGTGATCACAAACCATGCGATTAGATGAAAAAAGTAAAAGTGTTACACTAAACACAGTTTGAAGACGTGCCATATTATTTTATTTATTGTAATTACCAATGAGTGTATATTTTGTAGAGTGGGAGCCTCCTGAGCCAGAGCCTTTTTATCAGCCTTTAGGACATGAGGACACACCCACTGCTGTTGGAGAGGAGTGTGGGAAGGTGGTGTACTGCAGTGATCCAGGTAAATCCTGATAATAAGGGTGGGTTTTTGTTGTTGAACTGTCAGATTATTTCTCGTCACTTCTGGCTTCAAGACAGACCGTTTGACCCAGAGCTGCATTAGAGAAATATATAACCTGTTTATGTATGCAAAAAAATCAACACACAGTTCTAAAATATTTGTTAAAATTGTCTTGTTTCTCAAGAACATTGAAAGCTATTTTTTGACAATTTTCAAATAACTAAATTTAAAGTCTGCTCTTCTTACTTATTTCTCTAAGCTACCAAGCATCCCTATTTCACATGCTCTCGTGCTGGAGGAAGTAGGAGCCCAGTTAAGACTGTTACTTCCTTTGTCAGTGACATCACTCTGGAGTTTGAATCACGCTTTGAAAGTGGCAACCTCCAGAAGGCCATCCAAGTGTGAGTATCCTCACTGAAATCAATCAAGTTGCTTCTCTTCATTTCCAGTCATTGTGTTTCAAATTTTGATATAATATACATAAATATTATATTATTATATACAGTATAATTATAATATTACTATTTTAATATCCTGATTATATTTTAGTTCAGTTTCACTTTCTCTCCATTTTTTTCCCCTTGTTTGGTCAGGGGCATGTTTGACTATGAGCTCACACTGCGTACTGACATGTACACTGCAAAGCACAGTCAGTGGTTTTACTTCAGAGTCAGAAACATGAAGGCTGGAGAGACGTACCGCTTCACCATCGTCAACCTGGCGAAGAGCAGCAGTTTGTATTCTCAGGGCATGAGGCCGCTCCTTTACTCTGAGAGAGCTGCGAAGGAGAAGTCTGTTGGATGGCAACACACAGGCTCCAATATCAAATACTATCGGAACAGCTGCCAGGTAACAACTGGATCAGCTTTAGTTTGTATCTTGTTTGCCAGACTTTCAAAGCATTTAAGGACTGCATAACTTCTTCCCAACAGACAGTTCTTCTTTTAAGTGTTTGTCTTTTTGTTTGTTTAGAGTACTAAAGAGAACACTGAATCTATCACCTTGTACTCACTCACCTGGACTCTTCAGTTCCCTTATGGCTCTGACACCTGCTATCTGGCCCACTGCTACCCCTACACCTACTCACACCTGCAGCACTACCTCAGGCGGATTTCTTCCAGTCCAGCAGTGATGTCATTCTGTAAAGTGCGAGTTCTGTGCCAGAGTCTTGCAGGGAATGCTGTGTATGTCATGATCATAACGTCTAGAGGGGCAGACAGACTCGAGGTCAGGAACAAGAAAGCCGTGGTAGTGACCGCCCGAGTGCACCCCGGGGAAACCAATGGGTCCTGGGTGATGGAGGGGTTCCTTGACTTTTTGCTTGGGGACTCAGATGACGCCCAAGTGCTCAGGGATAATTTCATTTTCAAGGTGACAGATTTATTTGTGCCCCCCGCCCCCCTGTGACTCCCTGCTCATCATTAAAGTAAAGAGTGGTTGTGATACACTCTGATAATACTCTGACAGCTTTTTCCTCTGTGGTACTGCAGGTGGTACCAATGCTGAACCCGGATGGCGTGGTGGTGGGCAACTATCGTTGCTCTTTGGCAGGCAGGGATCTCAACAGAAACTACAAGACCTTGCTCAGGGATTCATTTCCTTGTGTGTGGCACATCCGCAATCTGGTGGAAAGGTAACACTCCACAAACGAATTGAAACTGAAACTGCTCATCTGTTAACCTAAAGAACAACCACAGTGGGTTAAAGTATAGAATATTTAGTGCGAACTGGGTTTTGGAAAAAAAAAAAAAAAAAAGAAGTATTTATAACATGTATTTGGAGAACAGTAACAGTAGGGAGAGCAGACAATTACAGTGAAGTTCAACAATAGAAAATATGTCAGTGAAATAAAAATAAAGCACAGTTTTGTCATTATAAACCTGTTAAATGTTAAAAACAATAATAAATTACAAAAGGTAGAAATAATTGCCAGCTAGGTGTCTTACAGAGTTACCAATATCAGCTAACAATTGCAAATGTTTTATTTATAAAACAGTAAAATTTGTACCAGTAATCTTATTTCAGCATTAAACAAAATGACCAGGCATTTCATTGTGGAAGCATTAAGCAGAACCAAACTACAGCGCTTGTTCTGCTCTGAATGAAACTTTGTGTCAGCTTCAGCGCTTTTCTCTCTCCAGACTCGTGGCTGAAACAGAAGTCGTTCTTTATTGTGACTTCCACGGCCACAACCGTAAAAACAACGCCTTCATGTATGGATGCAGCAGCCGCGACGAGGCTTCTCTCAAACTCCAAGAGAGGGTCTTTCCACTAATGATGAGCAAGAATGTCAGCAATAAGGTATGTTTTGATCGAGAAATCCAAGGCTTCCTAAACTACTGCTAACTTTTAAGTATACTGTACCTGTAAGTTCTGCATTTATTGATTTATAACCCATCAAAGAGTGATTTGTTTTTGCAGCTACAACAGCTAAACCATTCTGCTTTTTAGTTTTCCTTCAGGAGCTGTAAATTTCGGGTGCAGAGGAGCAAAGAGGGCACAGCACGCATTGTCATGTGGAGACTTGGCATCAGAAACAGCTACACCATGGAGGCCTCATTCGGAGGCTCCACTCTGGGTTAGTATATGTTCCCTAAATGAATTTATACATTATTATATTTGTTGGGATCTTCTCATAAGGTTCTACAGCTTCTTCTTCATCTTTTTTTTTTTTTTTTTCATTTATTTTATTTATTTATTTTTACTTTAGATGACAGGAAAGGGACCCATTTTACAACCCGGGACTTGAAGTCTCTGGGCTTTCACTTTTGTGACACCCTGCTGGACTTCTGTGACCCCGATCAAACTAAGGTGAGAGACAAAACTATGTGTCAGAGTCTAAAGTCTACATAGAAATATGGACTGCATTACCAATGTCCAATTTCAATTCAAGAAAAATAAATACTTTATACCGTATTTTCCGCTGAACACGTCACACTACCCTATAAGATGCTTCAGTCCAAATACTGTATGTCCAAGAAGGTGGAAAAATCCATAAATACGTAGCGCCGCCGTGTAAGTCACATCTATTATGTGTCACTGCTGACGCATCACATTTGTTACGCGTCACCACTGACAACCTGAAAATGTGGGCTGCTGTTGTGCCAAAAATCAATTGGCTGTCAAATGGCGGCCACAGGAGCATGCACAGGAGGACTTGAACAAGAATGTAACAAGATTAACACAAAAGTAATTATTTGTTTGCTTGAACTGATAGTAAAGGTGTGTCTCAGTTTAGCAGTTCCTTAATAAATGCACTTAAAGGTCCACTGACATGATGTTTGAACTTTGCATAAAATGGCACAACATATATATCTTGTATCATTCAGCTGTGTTCGTTTTTGCAAACAAAATGATAAATATATGAAAATTTCATTCAAAGTCATTTTAAATTTGGC